>PVKM010005192.1:0-49553 GCA_004027735.1 Carollia perspicillata
TTTCATTGCTTTTACTGACTTTGGGCTTTATATTTTCTTCTTTTTCTATATATGTAAGGTGTAAAATTAGATTGTTTATTTGTTTTTTTTCTTGTTCCTTGAGGTAGGCTTATAACACTATATATTTCCCTCTTAATGCCATTTTTACTGCATCCCCTAAATTTTGGTATGTCATGTTTTCATTTTCCTTTGTGTCTATATATGTTTGGATCTCTTCTTTTATTTCTTCTTTGACCCCATTGTTGTTCAGTAGCATGCTATTTAATCTCCAAATGCTTGTTGTTTTTATTGCTTTCATGTTGTAGTGAATTTCTAGTTTCATAGTGTTGCAATTGGAAAACATTCTTGGTATGATGTTAGTTTTCTTATATTTACTGAAACTAGTTTTGTGCCCCTTCATATGGTCTCTTCTTGAGAATGTCCCATGTGCACTCGAGGAGAATGTGTATTCTCTCACTTGGGGATGGAAAGTTTTATAAGAGTGAATTAAGTCCATTTGCTTGTATGTCATTTAAGGCCAAAATTTGCTGTTGACTTTCTGTCTCAATGTTCTATTTTTGCTGTGAGTAGGTTACTCAGATTCCCTTTCATAGCTGTATTTTTCTCTGTCTAACTCCTCTGGGTATATTAGTGTTTTAGTACCTCCTGGTGACTTATGATAAGTAATTGTTTATAATCAGTACTATTATCAGTTTGATACTTCTCTTGATTGTTATGCCATTATGGTTGTTACTAACAAAAATATGTACATTTTAAGGAACATCGATAGCCATCAACTAGAAAGCTTTGATGTGCTTGCAGTGACAGTGATATTGGTCAAAGTTCACATCATGGAACTTAATGAAATGAAATTTGTGACACAGAAATGGAGAAGGTTTTGCTCACATATACATCTATATATACATGTACATATTCACACATGCATACATATATATGTATATACAATGTTATTAAATTTATTGTGTTGTTAGTTACATTATATACATTTCCTGTGCACATCTTTATAATATGACATGTGTGTCCTGTATCGTGCAGTCACTCCCCTTTTGTCACCATGCATTTAAGCCCATTCACCTTCTTTGTCCACCCCTTCCTCTCTGGTAACCACCATAATGTTCTTTCTATCTGTAAGTTTGGCTTTCTGTTCCTTTGCATACTTGTTTTTTGTTTGTTCGTTTGTTGGGTTTTGTTTTATATGCTATGTATGAATGAAATCAGTGGTTCTTGTTTTTCCATCTGACTTTTTTTCACTTGGTGTAATACTGTCCAGATCCATCCATTTTGTTGCAAATGCAAATAGCAATATTTCAGCTTTTTTGTGAGCTGAGTAATATTCCATTGTATATATGTGCCACGTGTTCTTTATCCAGTCATCTGTCAAAGGACACTTATATTGTTTCTATGTCTTGGCTATTGTGAACAATGCTGAAATAAACATGGGGGTACATATGTCTTTACTAATAAGATAGATTCCCAGAAGGGGGATTGTTGGGTCATAGGTAGTTCTATTGTCAATAGAACCACCCATACTGTTTCAGTGGCTGCACCAATTCACATCTTCACCAGCAGCGTGCATGGGTTCTCTTTTTTCCACATCTTGTCCAACATTTGTTATTTCTTGTTGTATTGATACTAGCCATTTTAATGGTGAGAGGTGGTATCTCATTATGGTTTTGGTTCACATTTCCCTTATAACTAATGATGTTGAGCATCTCTTCACATATATGTTGGCCACATGTATGTCTTCCTTGGAAAAGGATCTATTTAGGTCCTGTGCCCATTTTTTAATTGGATTATTTTCTTGTTGCTTTGTATGATTTCCTCGTACATTTCAGATATTAGCCTCTGACTGGAGGTGTCATATGCAAATATCCTCTCCCATTTGGTTAGTTGCTTTTTTTGTTGATGGATTATTTTTGCTGGGCAGGAGCTTTTTAGTTTCATGTAGACGCATTCGTTTACTTTTGCATTTACTTTCCTTGCCTTTGGGGTCAGGTTCACAAAATTGCCAAGTTTCATAAGTTTACTGCCTATACTTTTTTGTGTGTATTTTATGGTTTAAAGTCTTATATTTAAATCTGTAATCTACTTTGAGTTAAATCTGGTGTATGGTGTCAGAGAGCAGTCTAGTTTCATTTTTATGCTTGTTCTCCTGGCACTACTTATTGAAGAGACGTTTTCCTTTTTTTTTTTTTTAAATGTATATTCTTGGTTCTTCCATCAAACATCAGTTGCTTGTATATATTGTGTTTATTTCTGGGTTCTCAATTCTGTTCCATTGGTCTGTGTGACTGTTTTTCTGCCACTACTATACTGTTTTGATTACTGTAGCTCTGTTGTAGAAATTGAAGTAAGGGAGTGTGATACTTCCCAGTTTGTGTGTTTTTATCTTTTTTTTTTTTTGAGGATTGCTTTGGCTCTTTGGGATCTTTTGTGGTTCTATGGAAATTTAGGCTGTTTTGTTCTATTTCAGTGAAAATGCCATTGGGATTTTGTTCGGGATTGCATTAAAGTTGTACTTCTTTAGGTAGTGTGGCTGTTTTAACCATGTTTATTCTTCCAGTCCATGACATGGAATATTATTCCATTTCCTTGTGTTTTCCTCAATTTATTTCAACAATGTCTTATAGTTTTAAGTATATTGGTCTTTCACCTCCTTTGTTAAATTTATTCTCAGGTATTTTATTCTTTTTGTTGCAGTTATCAATGGGATTGTTTTCTTAATTTCTGGCATTTCTTTGTTTTTATATGGGAATGCCAGAGATTTTTGTATGCTGATTTTGTTTCCTGCAGCTTTACTCTATTTATTTATTGCATTTAATAGTCTTTTGGTGGACTCTTTAGGGTTTTTGTATATAGAACCACATCATCTTCAAATAGTGACAGTTTTACTTTTTCATTCAAAATTTGGATGCCTTGCATTTCTTTTTCTCACCAGATTATTCTGGCTAGGACTTCTAGTACTGGGTTGAATAGCAGTGGGGAGAGCAGGCATCCTTGTGTTTTTCTGGTCTTATAGGAAAGGTTTTAATATTTTTCACCATTAAGTATGATGTTAGCTGAGGTTGTCATATATGATCTTTATTATGTTAAGGTACTTTCTTTCTGTACCCATTGTACTGTTTTTAATTTTATTTTATTATTTATTATTCAATTACAGTTTACATTCAATATTATTTTGTACTAGCTTCAATTATACAGAGTAGTGGTAAGGCAATCATACATATTCTTTACAAAGTGTTCCATATATTTCCAGTACCCATCTGGTACAATACATAGTTATTACAATATTCTTTAATATATTCTCTATGCTATACTTTACAACCCCCATGACTATTTTGTAATGATAATTTTTACTTTTTAATACATTCACTTTTTCACCCAGTTCCCCAATCAGCCTCCCCTCTGAAAACCATCAGTTTGTCCTCTGTATCTGTGAGTCTGTTTCTGTTTTGTTTGTTCCTTTATTTTGTTATTTCTGTTTCATATATAAATGAAATCATATTTCACGGACTGGCTTATTTTACTTGGCACGATACTCTCTAGGTTCATCCACACTGTCACAAATGGTAAGATTTTATTCTTTTTTATGGTTGAGTGATATTCCATTGTATATATGTACTACAACTTGCTTATTCACTCTGTTTATAGACACTTGGGTTGCTTCCATAACTTGGCCATTATAAATAATGCTAAAATGAACATAAGGGTGCATATATTGTTTGAATTAATGGTTTGGATTTCATTGGATATATACCCAGAGTTGGAATTGCTGGGTCCAAACACAGTTCCATTTTCAATTTTTTGAAGGACACCATATGCTGTTTTCCACAGTGGCTACACTGATCTCCATTCCCACCAACAGTGCATGGGGGTTCCCTTTCTCACATCCTTGATGGCCCTTGTTGTTTGTTAACTTATTGATGATGGCCATTCTGACAGGTGTGAAGTAATATCTCATTGTGGTTTTAATTTGCATTTCTCTGATAATTAGTGATGTTGAGCATCACTATGCCCTTTTTAGAGAAGTGTCTATTTAGGTCTTTTACCCTTAAAAAAATTGGATATTTTTGCTATTGAGATTTTATATATTTTGAATATTACTCATCACTGGATGTATCATTGGTGAATATCTTTTTTTATTCATTTATTAGGTTGTCTTTTTGTTTTGTTGGTTTCCTTTGTTATGCTTAACCTTTTTAGTCTGATGTAGTATCATTTATTTTTTCTTTTGTTTTTTCTTGCCCAAAGAGACATGTCAGAAAAAATATTGCTAAGAGAGATGTCCGAGAATCTAATGCCCATGTTTCCTTTTAGTTTTATGATTTTGAGTCTTACATGTAAGTCTTTACTTTTAGTTTATTCTTATATATAGTGTAAGAAAGTAGTCTAGTTCATTTTTTTTGCATGTGTTTGTCTAATTTTCCCAACAGCATTTATTGACTAGACTACATTTACCCCATTGTATGTTCTTGCCTCCTTTATCATATGACCATACAGGGGTAGCTTTATTTCTGGGATCTCTAATCTGTTCAATTTTTTTGTGTATGTTTTTATGCCAGTACCATGCTGTTTTGATCACTATAGCCTTGTTGTATAGTTTGATATTAGATAGCATGATACCTGGAACTTTTATCTTCTTTCTCAAGAAAGCTGTGGCTATTCAGGGTCACTAGTAGTTCCATATAAATCTTAGGATTATCTGTTGTAGCTCTGTGAAAAATTACACTGGTATTTTGATAGGGACTACATTGAATCTACAGATTTACATGGGTAGTATAGACATTTTAATGATGTTAAGTATTCCTATTGATGAACATGGTATATGCTTTCATTATTTTGTATCTTCAATTTTTTTCTTAAGTTCTTGTAATTTTTTGAGTATAGGTCTTTTACCTCTTGATTAAATTTATTTTCAGGTATTTTAATTATTTATTTTTTGATGCAATTGTAAATGAGATTGTTTTCTTAGTTTCCCTTTCTGATAATAGTTCAATATCAGTCTATAAAAATGCAGTCAATTTCTGAACATTAGTTTGTATCCTGCTACTTTGCTGAATTCATTTATAGGTTCTAGTCATTGTGTGTATGTGTGTAATCTCTAGGATTGTCTAGACATAGTATCAAGTCATCTGCAAATAATGATAATTTTACTTCTTCCTTTCCAATTTAGATGCCTTTTATTTCTTTGTTTGTTTGATTGCTGTGTCTAGGACTTTCAGTGCTACATTGAGTAAGAGGTGTGAAAGTGGACATTCTTGTCTTCTTTCTTAAGGAAAATGCTTTTAGTTTTTTCCTAGTGAGTATGATGTTAGCTGTGGGTTTGTCATGTTATGGCCTTTATTATATTGTTGTATGTTCCCTCTACTCCCACTTCACTGAATTTTTATGATAAATTGGTCCTGTATTTTGTCAAATGTTTTTACTGCATCTATTGATATGATCACATGATTTTTATTCTTCATTTTATGTGATGTATTATGTAAATTGATTTGCAGATATTGAACCAAACTTACATCCCAGAAATAAATGTCACTTCATCATAATGTATGATATTTTTTACATATTGTTGAATTTGGTTTGCTAATATTTTGAAGTTTTTGCTTCTTAGTTTGTTAGCAATGTTGGCAAGATTTTCTTTCTTTCTGGTTTCTTTATCTGGTTTTAGGATAATGCTGCCCTTGTAAAAATAAGCTTGGGGGTCTGTCTTTCTGTTATTTTTTTGGAATTATTTGGAAAGAATATTTGTTATTTCTTCTATGAGAATTTGGTAAAATTCATCAGTTAAGCCATCTGATCTAGTACTTATGTTTGTTGGAAGTGGTTTTTAAACACAGCTTCAATTTAATTGGTTGTAATCTCTCCATATAGATTTTGGGTTTTTTTTTTGGGGGGGTGGGTATTGTTCTGAAAGATTATATGTTTCCAGATTGTTTAATTTGTTGACAAGTAGTTATTTTATAATATTTTCTTACATTTTTTGTATTTTTGTGGTGTCAGTTGTTAGTTCTCCTCTTTCATTCCTTTATTTATTTGGGTCCTCTCTTTTTTTCATGATGGTTAAAGGATTGTCAACCTTTTTTTATCTTTTCAAACAACCAGCTCTTGGTTTAATTGATCTTTGGTACTGCTTTTTGGACTCTATTTTTTAATTTCCACACTGATCTTTATTATTTTCTTCCTTCTACTGATTTGGTCTTTGTTTTTCTCTTCTATTTCCTTTAGGTGTAAGGGTAGATTGTTAATTTGAGTTTTTTCCTGTTTCTTGAGGTAAGCCTGTATTGCTGTATTCCATAGATTTGGGGTTGTTGTGTGTTCATTTTCATTTGTCTGAAGGCATCTTTTGGTTTCTTTTTTGATCTCATCATTAAGCCATTTATTGTTTAGTAACATGTTATTTAACTGCCATGTGCTTGTGTTTTTCTATTTTTTCCTTGTAATTGTTTTCTAGTTTTATACCGTTGTGGTTGGAGAAGATACTTGATATAATTTCAGTCTTCTTAAATTTATTGAGATTTGTTTTGTGGTCTAACATCCTGGAAAATTTTCTATATATCACTTGAAAAGAATGTATACACTGCTGCTTTGGGTGAAATTCTCTGAAAATATCAATTAAACCCATCTGATCTAATGCATCATTTATGACTACCGTTTCTTTGTTGGTTTTCTGTCTAGAAGATCTATCTATTGATGTTAAATGTGGTGTTAAAGTCCCCTGCAGTGACTGTATCATTGTTATCTTTCCATTTACATCCATCAAAATTTGCCTTATATATATAGCTGCTCCTATGTTGGGTGCATAGATGTTTACAAGGGTTATATATTCATGTTTGATGTCTTTATTATTATGTAATGTTTTTTGTGTCTCTTATTACATCCTTTGTAAAAAGTCTATTTTGTCTGATGAATGTTTTGCTAGCCAGCTTTTTTTCCCCATTTCCATTTCCATGAAATGTTTCTTCATCCCTTTACTTCAGTGTGTGTGTGTATTTTTGATCTGAAGTAGGTCTCTTGTAGACAGCATACACAAGTATATGGGTCTTGTTTTCTTATCCATTCAGTTTCCCTATATCTTTTGTTTGGAGCATTTAATCCCTTTATATTTAAAGTGATTTCTGATTGGTATATATTTATTGCCATTTTATTTTTTATAATTGTGTTCCTCTTTATTTTCTTTTTTAAGAAGTCCCTTTAAGACTTTTTTTAGTTGAAGAGTGTATCATGATCTGATTACTTTTATTTCTATTTATTTATTTATCTTTAAAATATATTTTATTCATTACACTATTGCAGTTGTCCCATTTTTTCTCCCCTTTATTCTGCTCCACTCTGTACCCCCCTCCCACAATGATTCCCCCACCTTAGTTCATGTCCATGGGTTGCACATATAAGTTCTTTGGCTTCTCCATTTTCCATATTATTCTTAACCTCCCCCTGTGTATTTTGTACCTGCCATTTATGCTTCTTATTCCCTGTACCTTTTCCCCCATTCTCTCTCCTCCCTCTCCCAACTGATAATCCTCCATGTGATCTCCATTTCTGTGGAATTTGTTCCTGTTCTAGTTCTTTGCTTAGTTCGTTTTGTTGTTGTTTTTTGGTTCAGTTGTCGATAGTTGTGAGTTTGTTGTCATTTTACTGTTCACAGTTTTGATCATCTTCTTTTTCTGCAATAAGTCCCTTTAACATTTCATATAATAAGGGCTTGGTGATGATGAACTCCGTTAACTTGACCTTATCTGGGGAGCACTTTCTCTGTCCTTCCATTCTAAAGGATAGCTTTGCTGGATAGAGTAATCTTGGATGTAGGTACTTGCCTTTCATGACTTTGAATACTTCTTTTCTGCTCCTCTTGCCTGCAAGATTTCTTTTGAGAACTCAGCTGATAGCCTTATGGGCACTCCTTCGTCAGTAACTCTTTCCTTTTCTCTTGATGCTTTTATGATTCTCTCCTTATCTTTACTACAATGTGCCTTGCTGTGTGTGTCTTTGGGTCCATCTTCTTTGGGACTCTCTGGGCTTCCTGGATTTTTTTGATTTCTCAAATCTGGATTTGCCAGATTGGGGGAGTTCTCCTTCATTATTTTTGTAAATATGTTTTCAATTTCTTGTTTTTTTCTTCCTCTTCTCCTTCTGGCACCCCTATGATTCAGCTGTTGGAACGTTTAAAGTTATCCTGGAGGTTCCTAAGCCTCTCCTCATTTTTTTTGAATTCTTGTTTTGAACATTCTGTTCTGGTTGAATGTTTATTTCTTCCTTCTGTCCCAAATTGTTGATTTGAGTTTTGGTTTCCTTCCCATCACTGTTGGTTACCTGTATATTTTCCTTTATTTCACTTTGCGTAGCCTTCACTTCTTTCTCTATTTTGCTACCATCCTCGGCCACTTTTGTGAGCATCCTGATTACCAGTGTTTTAGACTCTGCATCTTATAGGTTGGTTATCTCTTCATTGCTTAGTTCTATTTTTTTGAGTTTTGATCTATTCTTAAATTTGGACCATAATTTTCTGTCTCGAGGGGCCTGTTACAATGTAAGGAGTGCAACCTTAGGTATTCGCTGTGATGGGGCAACCCATTTTGCTGTGTTGTGGTGCCATATGTGGTGGAGGGGTCTGAGAAGGAACAATGGCATTTGTTTGGCTCTTGGTTGGCTTTCAATCACTTCCTCCACTGCCCACAAATAAATTGGATCCTTTTGGTGCTGATTCCCGGGTGGGTGGGTTTTTGTACATTGTAGTACCCTGTGGATCTCTCCAATGAAATCCCCTGTGAGCCTGGGACTTTCTCCCACTGCTGCAATTTACGCACATTTTTACAGCCAGAGGTTTTGAAGTTTTATTTCCTGGCACTGGAACACTGGTTTCACAGTCTGTCTTGCTCCCCAGTTGTTCCTCCAGTTTATCCACACACAAATGTGGGACCACTGGGTCCACCAGCCACTACCTCACCCACCCCAGTCCTCCACCCACTCCCTTGCTGTGAGTCCTCTCCACCCCTCCTACCGGTCTGGATGAATATTTCTTCTCTAACTCCTTGGTTGTCAGACTTCCATATAGTTTGATTTTCTGGCAATTTTAGTTATTTTTTTGGTTTTAAGTTTGTTGTCATTCTTTTGGTTGTGCAAGGAAGCAATGTGTATCTACCCTACACTTCTATCTTGGCCCAAATTCTCTCTTGGTCTTTAATCTTTGCCACTTTATTTATGTGTCTTGGGGGTCTCTTTGTTTTCATCTTTCTGTGCTTCCTGGACATGTGTGTCTTTTTCCTTCACCAGTTTAGGGAAGTTTTTAGCTATTACTTCTTCAAATAGTTTCTCAATCCTTTACTGTCTTCTGAGACTTCTGGTACCCCTATGGTGCAGATGTTGTTTGCATAATGTTGTCTAGGAGGTCCCTGGAACTATCATTTTTATTTATTTATTTATTTATTTATTTATTTATTTATTTAGCTTCTCCAATTGGGTGTTTTCTGTTACCTTGTATTCTAAACTGGTGATTTGATCTTCTACTCATCTAATCTGATGTTGATTCCTTCTAGTGTATTCTTCATTTCAGATATTGTTTTCTTTATTTCTGACTGGTCGTTTTCTGTGGTTTCTATGTCCTTTAGTATATTTGCTTCTTCTTTGTTGAAGTTCTAAGTTCCTTGAGCATTTTCATAACCATGGTTTTAAACTCTGTGTCTTGTTGATTGCTTGCCTCCATGCTCTTTTTCTGAGGATTGCATCTGTTCTTTCATTTGGGCAAGTTTCTTTGTCTCTCCATTTTGGTATCTCTCTGTATTTGTTTCTGTGTTTCAGGTAGAAACAAATGTGTTTCAGGGAAATATCTGCTATGTCTCCCATTTTGATAGTGTGCCTTTGTCTAGTAGATGACCTGTGGGGCTCAGTGGTACACTCTCCCTGATCACCTGAGATAGGTGTTCCAGGAATCTCCCTCGTATGGTTTATGTAGGTCCTCCTGTTGTGGTTCAGTCATGATTGTTGTTGGCATATTTGTGGATTGGGTTGGCCCTCAGGCTGGCTCATTGTGAGGACTGACCCTGACAACAGTGTACAAGTTCCTGTCTGGGGCCTCACCCTACAAAGAAGATCTCCTTGCTGCAGGCTCTGGTGCCTGCTGAGATCTCCCTCTGGTGTGTTGCCTGTGGATCTAATCAGGTTCTGAGGTCGTTCTGAAGCCAGACATCAGGTGTGTAGGTTCTGGTGCCTATTAGGAAGGACTCCAGTGCAGGTCAATGTCAGATTCTACTTGGGACTGGCCCTAGGCTTCCTCTTAGGAACTACGAAGTGATCCAAAGTTTGTCACTACCTCTGCTGGGCCTGGATGTGTGTGGTAGGGTTAAAGCCGTGTATCAAGGTCAGCTTCCACCAGCACTGAGCCTGGTGGCGGCTATCAAAGGCTAAAGGCACCCTGAGATTTGCTTCTGTCTGCCAGCTGTTTGTTGGAGTCAGTCACTGAATGAGCCTCTGGTGGTATATGTGATGTGTGTGGTAGGTTCTTATTGGGTTACTGGGTAGAGGTGAGTGGTGTTCATCAAGTTGATAGAGATTCAAACTTGGTGCCAGTCCTAGGTCTGAGGACAGTCAGTAAAACTCTCAGAGTATACCAAGGCCAGTTTCCATGCTGGGTCCTGCAGATTTTTGTGGGGGTGGGGGTCTCTGGATGTCCTTTGCTGAGAGTGTCATGTTCTACCCCTTCATTCTGAGCTATATTTGTCTCTGGTCTGAGATGATTCTCCTGCAGGCAACATCTGGTTAGATGTTATTTTTTAATCCATTTTGCTATTGTGTGCCTTTTGATTTGTGAATTCACTCATTGACATTTAGGGTGGTTATTGATTTATGAGGACTTATTATAGCCATTTTATTTTTTTAAATTTTCTGGTGTATATCCATTAGTTTAGTGGTTGTCTATGATTTTCCTATTTCTTTGCTTTTTATGTTCCCTGTCTCAGCTCTATATTTTTGTTTTATGGTTACCATTAAGTTTATGTAAAAAAAATGCTTCATACATAATCATTTTTTTCTCACTTCATTTTATATTCTCTCATCTGTACAGTTTCAGTCCTTCCGTTTTTTTGTTATCACAGCTTATTCCTATTTATGTTTTACATTTATTACCAATTTTCAGTAGTCATACTCAATATTAATGCTTTATTCTTCCTTTGTTATATTATTATGTAATTAAGTTTAACATTCTGTTTTGAAGTAGAGTTGTGATTTCCTGCTTTTGTGTACTGGTCATCTTACTCAAAGTTTTGTATATTTTTCACTTTTTTTTGGTTAGAACTCCTTTCATAATTTCTTTTAATGCAGGCCTTGTGATGGTGAATTCTGTCAGCTTTTGTTAGGTAAAGCCTTTATTTCTCCTTCATATCTGAAGTTCAACTTTGCTGGATATATTATTTTGAATATTTCCATTCACCATTGCCTCTCTTATGATGTTTCTAGTAGGAAATCTGAGGACAACTTACTGAATTTCCTTTGTAGGGGAAAGCTTTGTTTTCCTGGCTGCCTTTAGAATTCTTCTTCATTAATTTTCTTATAGTTTCAATAAAATGCATTTTGGAGAAGTTTTTTTAAAAAAAAATATATTTTATTGACTATGCTATTACAGTTGTTCTGTTTTCCCCCTTTCACTCCTCTCCACCCTGCGCACCCCCTCCCACCCACATACCCCCTTTAGTTCATGTCCATGGGTTGTACATATAAGTTCTTTGGCTTCTACATTTCCTATACTATTCTTACCCTCTCCCTGTCTGCTTTCTACCTACTATCTATGCTACTTATTCTCTGTACCTTTTCCCCCTCTCTCCCTGTCCCAATCCCCTGTTGATAACCCTCCATGTGATCTCAATTTCTGTGGTTCTGTTCCTGTTTTAGTTGTTTGCTTAGTTTGCTCTTGTTTTTGGTGTAGCTGTTAATGATTGTGAGTTTGCTGTCATTTTACTGTTCATATATTTTATTTTCTTTTTCTTAGATAAAGCCCTTTAACATTTCATATACTAAGGGGTTGGAGATGATGAACTCCTTTAACTCGACCTTCTCTTAGAAGCATTTTATTTTTCCTACCATTCTAAATGAAAGCTTTGCTCGATAGAGCAATCTTGGATGTAGGTCCTTGCCTTTCATGACTTGGAATACTTCTTCCCAGCCCCTTCTTGCCTTTAAGGTTTCTTTTGAGAAATCAGCTGACAGTCTGATGGGAACTCCTTTGTAGGTAACTGTCTCCTTTTCTCTTGCTGCTTCTGGGATTCTCTCCTTCATTTTAATCTTGGGTAATGTAATTATTATGAACCTTGGTGTGTTCCTCCTTTGGTCCAACTTCTTTGGGACTCTGAACTTCCTGGAAGTCTATTTCCTTTGCCAGGTTGGGGAAGTAGTCCTTTATTATTTTTTTCAAATAACTTTTCCTCTTATTGCTCTTCCTCTTCTCCTTCTGGTACCCCTATAATTCAGATGTTGGAACATTAAAGATGTCCTGGATGTTCCTAAGCCTCTCCTCATTTTTTTGAATACTTGTTTCTTCATTCTGTTCTGGTTGGATGTTTCCTTCTTCCTTTTGGTCCACACCATTGATCTGAGTCCCATTTTCCTTTTCATCACTATTGGTTCCCTGTACATTTTCCTTTATTTCACTTAGCATAGCCTTCATTTTTTTCATCTAATTTGCAACCAAATTAAACCAATTCTGTGAGCATCCCTATAACCAGTGTTTTGAATTGTGCACCTAATAGGTTCACTGTCTCTTCGTCATTTAGTTGTATTTTTTCTGAAGCTTCGATCTGTTTTTTCGTTTGGGCTATTTTTTTTGTCTTGATGCACCTGTTATGTAATGAGGGGCAGAGCCTTAGGTATTCACCTGGGAGGGGTAACCTATGTTGCAGTGTTGTGACACTGTATGTGGGGACATCACCTGAGAGGGAACAATGGCACTTGCTCTGCTCCTTGACAGCTTTCAGTCACTTCCCCTGCTTCCCACAAGCAAATTTAGCCCTTCTGGTGCTGATTCCTGGGTGGTTAGGTTTGTGTACATTCTAGGACCCTGTGGGTCTCTCCAACGAACTGCCCTGTGAGGCTGGAAGTTTCTCCCACCGCTGCCTCAGCCCCCACAGGTGTTTTCAATCAGTGGTTTGAGGCTCTATTTCCCCACGCTGGGGCCCTGGGTTGCATGGTCTGCCTCACTCCCCAACTGTTCCTCCTGGTTTATCTATGCACGATTGTGGGACTGCCAGCTCTACCAGCCTCCGTCTCACTGGGTCCACCAGCCACAGCCTTGCTGAGTCCTCTCTACCAGAATGCCCATCGCTGCCCCTCCTACTGGTCTGGATGAGTGTGTTTTCTTTAACTCCTTGGTTGTCAGACTTACATACAGTTTGATTTTCTGTCAGTTCTGGTTGTTTGTTGTTTTTAAATTGTTGTTGTCCTTCTTTTAATTGTGTGAGGAGGCAGTGTGTCTACCTATGCCTCTGTCTTGGCCAGAAGTCTGGAGAAGATGTTTTTATGTCAATATAACTTTGCATTATCTTAGGTTCCTTTATTCTAAAGTCTAGTTCTTTCCATAGGCCTGGGAAGTTATCAATTTTCTCTTTCTTGTATATACATTATCTTTATTTAGCTCTATCTAATACAGTCAGATAAGTTCTTATAGGCTTCTTTCATTTTTTAAAACTCTTAGTTCTTTTTCTCTGTTCTTCCACTTGAGTCATTTCTAGGTTTCTATCCTAATGCCCCCTAATTCTGTCCTCCATATGGTCTGCTCTATTTCCAGTACTCTCTAATGCATTCTTCATGTCATTAATGAGTTCTTCAGCTCTAGAATTTGTTTGGTTTATTGATACAGTTTCAGTGTTTTTGGATAAAATGATCTTTTTGTCATTAATTTTCTTTGTAAGCTCACTGAACTATCTTCTGAGTTTTTTTGTACCTTGCTGAGTTTCTTCATAACTGCAATCTTAAATTTTCTATCACTTAAGTCATTGTCTTCTTAAGTCAGTGACTTTGCATTTAATTTCTGGAAACACTTTATTTTGCTCTCTATTTTCAAGTTCACTTAGTCGTTCACATTACTTGACGGATTGTTTCTTTGCCTGCACATTTGACATAGTGAGCTCTTTGTTTTTTTTTGTTTAGATATGGTTTTGCTCTCAACAATATAAGCAGTTTAATACAATAGGTAGGATACTCTTGTTTCCCAGTAGATGGTGTTAATGTACACATTTTTGTTTTCTCTTAGTTGTGGTACTTGAGCCTCTGGGATCATAGTGGTGCAGCATCACTTTAGTTGAGAAATGCTGCCTACTCACTTGGATGCTGGATGTCCCTCCATTACTGGCTCACCTGGGTTCCCTGGCACCACCACTGTGATGGGGGAATGTGGAGGGTGATGGAGAAGTGGTTTTGCAAGCTTCTAGCACTATTTCCTTCTTACTAAAGGTTGCTGGTTCCACTGTGGTTTTGGAGGCACCTCCACTGCCTCAACCAGGGTCTGCCATGATGGGAAAGGGGAGAGAGATGCCATTTCTTAGAGGACCACTGCTTCTTCCCTTCTTACAATCTGGGCCATATTGTGAAGGCTGAAGCCCGATTTCTCCACTGCTACTAGCTCACTGGAGATACAGTGGACCCTTAAGTGCAGCCGAGGTCACCATCCCTGCCTTTGCCATCCTGGCCACCTTCAGATGTTTCAACATGTGGATCTTTCAGTGTGATTGTGCGTAGAGCCAGGATTCTTTGTTCAATTTTGGTTATCTGACTTAAAAATTTAAGGGTAGAAACAAAGGAGTCTACTCACTCTGCCATGATTCTGATGTCACCTTGTTTCTTGTATAAGATGAAGAAAAAAGAAAAAAATTTCCACTACTTTCTATGACTGGATTATAATGTACTATTGAAATTTTCTTTTTAAAGGAATAACCCTCATGGTGATTCTTTGCTGGATAAGAGGGCATGGTGGAAAATTCAGTCATGACTAGTCAATCCTTTCTTTTGTGGGTCCCAACAGGATCTTCTGAGTGTTGGCTATTGTGGTTATCCACATGAACCTGAATTTTATAAGACAGTTTTTCAGAAAGAATATGATTCAGTTATTTCCTACAAATTGTGATAAATCACTTTTCAGGTATATTAAAAAAACAAATCAGCAGAAGAATATGTTAATAATTATATCTTTGGCAACATAAAAAAAATTCTGGATTAGACTCCCTACAGCAGGATATTTCTAGAAAATCACTATTTTTGCTTCAGTTGTTGTAAGGGAAGCAAGGGATGTTTGCTAGTCTAAGTAAATATGGATAGACACACAGTAGAAATTAGATCATTATATATCTGTTTCCCTGTATTACAAATGGGGTGGAGAACAGATGAATGTTGATGACAGAATTAAAGCTCTTACTGCTTTTCCTGCTCATTACAATTATTTCAAAATTTTAAAGATGACAACCTAATGATAGTTTGTGGACAATTGGAGATTTAATCTGATTTTTCTATTTTATTGATTACAGAGAGAGCTGGTTGAAAGTCAGTCTCTGTTTTGTGTCCACTTCCAAAAAGGTTAAAGATATATCCTGCTTTACAAGGCCACTATGTTTTGTACACAACCCCAATGGTCACCATTTATGAAACACATATAAATGGTGCCCCATGGAACTACCACTGTGGAAACTCTCACCCCAAACTGAATTGTGTCAAAGACAAAAATCTTCATTAACCAGAAGTAAAGTCCATGGGCAATATGTATGTTGTCTTTTTTTTTTTTAGTCTAAAGGAAGTTATGAACAGTATATCAACCAAGATTACATCGCAAAAACTTTAACTGTATTTACAGAGTGAATAAGTTACATAGATAAACTTTGAATATGTTTCTGATGTGCAACAGATTTACATGCAAACACCGAACACTTGACAGCATTAAATTTAAGGAAAAAAAAACTTAAGAAAGACCCTTTAGATAAATATTACAAATAAAGTGTGACATTTCTTAGGAAACAAAATGACAACCCATATTTTATCTTTAGGATTCTACTTCTGACTATCCAAGTGGATATTAAGATATGCATGCATGACAGGTGAAAAGACTTGGAATTTATAATGTGAACATCTTTAACTCTTTTCTACAAAATGGCAAAGTTGGTTAAAATTAACACTCATCCTTCTGTAGTATAAATTGCTCATAAAAGCAACCTTCTAGTAAAAAGCAGCCCAGATCCTTTAAAAAAGGTCTATTTGGACCATTTTTGTAATAAGGTCCTAATCACAGACCCCTGAAAAGAGATCCAGGGCTTTAAGAAACAACAGTAGTCTAGCAACATAAGAAAAGTACTTCATAGTAGCTCCATTTAGGTACAGTAATTGTATTCAAATTACAGTGTACATTAAATTGCCATTTACAATTCCCTTTTCACATATACAGGCTGTCAGCTTTTGATAGTCTTTTAGTTTTCAATGGCCAGCTTCATTTTGCCTGTCCTTTCCTCTGTACACACACACACACACACACACACACACACACACACACAGGGAAGGAAAAATAAAGGGAAAGAATGTACAAGTTTTATAATATAAAAATTTTTTAGTGAGGAAAACATTGCACTTTTGCCAATTTAAAGGAACATATTGTTCAGGGTAGTTGGCTTTGGTATGCAATGGAAGTCACTTGTTCAGTAGTGAGTTGCATTTGTTCAGTAAAATGATACCATTTGTGCCACAGAGCATGACAGATGGAGTCTGTCCCAAAGTGTCCTATGCTACCTTGGTTCTTAGTATTGCTACATGTTGGAGGTTCTGTCATCCCTTGTAGAAAAAGTCCAACAGGTAACAGGAGGGAAAACAGTCTGACCAAGCCTTCTGAAGGCTGAAAAGATACTGAATGACGTCACCCTGGCATGGCAGCACCCACATCTTTGAACCCATGGGTGACGGGAGGCTCCTGTCAGAGACTAGTGCCAGAAACACTGGAGTCTGGAAGAAAAGCAGTAAGTACTCGGTAACTCTGGGCCCTGCGAATCATGTCTCGAATCTCCATGTTCAGCTCCATCAGCTTGGTGCAAATTTCGGTCAGGCTCTGGTTAGACCCCACCAATGCATAAGTACCCGTTTGTCCCAGAGTTTGATGACGAAAATAAATATTCAGTAGTGTCTGGATCTCATCATCAGAACTGCTTCCAAAGATGTCATTGGGCCACAGACTTCTGCATTCAAAAAAAAGAACACAGATTATAGGCACTATTGATCACAAAGAGAAGTTAATGAATTTTTGTTAGTATATTTTGTTTACAAAAACTGCTTTGAGATAAAATTCACAGACTACATAATTCATCAATCTAAAATATACAATTCAGTAGCTTCAGTATATTCAGAGTTCTGCAATCATCATCATAAATTTATAATTTTAAATATTATTAGCTTTGAAAAATATGATATAAAATATAGCATGAAATCTGATAATTTTAAAACAATTTATTTGCTCACTATCAAAATGTAGGGGCAAAACTCTCAAGAGGATATACTCAAATACTAGTTTTCAAAATTATGTTGGCATAAATACTTAAAAAAATTTTTATTTCACCCATGCCTTTACACTCCTACTCTTTGGCAACCATCAGCTGGTACTCTATATCTATGGGTCTGTTTTTGTTTATTCATTTATTTATTTTTTTAATATTCAGCATACAGGTGAAGCCATATGGTATCTGTCTTACTGTCTGATTTCTTTCACCTAGCATAATACCCTCTAGGTTCATCCATGTTATTGAAAATGACAAGATTTCATTATTTTTTATGGTTAGCAATAATCCATTGTATATATGTACTACCACTTTTTTATCCACTTGTCTATTGATTGAAACAAATATGGGTCATTTCCATATTTTGACTATTGTAAATAATGCTGTAATGAGCATAGGGGTGCATCTATCTTTTTGAATTAGAGCTTTGAATTTCTTTGGATAGATAACCAGAATTGGAGTTACTGAGTCATATGGTAGTTCTTTTTAATTTTTTTGAGGACCCCCCCAAACTGTTTTCCCTAGGGGCAACACTAATTTGCAGTTCCACCAACACTGCACTAGGGTTCCCTTTTCTTCACATCCTTCCCAGCACTTGTTGTTTGTTGAGTTTTGATGATAACCATTCTGACAGCTGTGGGGTTAGGGTCATTATGGTTTTAATTTGCATTTCTCTGATTAGTGACATTGAGCATCTTTTCATGTTTATTGGCCATCTGCATGTCTTCTTCAGATAAATGTCTATTCAGGTCATTGGCCCATTTTAAAATTGGATTCTTTGTTCTTTTGGTGTTAAGTTGTATGTGTTCTTTATATATTTTGGAGATCAACACCTTATCAGATGTATCATTTGTGAATATTTTCTCCCCTTAAGTAGGTTGTGTTTTTATTTTATTGATGGTTTTCTTTGCTGTGCACAACGTTTTGGTTTGATGTATAAGGTCTGTCTGGAAAAAGTTCAGCTATTGTTACTATAAAGGTAACAGTTTGTGTGATATGGATATAACCTGGCAGCCAAAAAGAGTGGACTGGAATGTACTTGTATGAACAATGACAACTTCGCTATACTAGTCATGGGCACAGTAGATGCTGTTGAGTGAGCATGTGTGCTGTGTTGCCATTGCATTACAAAGGACTGAGTGAGTACAGCAATGAATCTGCATCAAATTTTGCATTAAGCTTGAACATTTCTCCATGGACACTATTCAGATAACTCAGAAGGCCACAGCTATGGGCAAGTGGTGACTGACAGCTTCATCACAACAACATACCTGCTTGTGTATCATGTCTCATGTAGAGTTTTTTGCAAAACATCAAATTATCCAGGTGACTCAGGCCCCTTACAGCCCTAATTTGGCACCTGTGACTTCTGGCTTTTCCTAAAACTAAAATTATCTTTGAAAGGGAAGAGATTTCAGAACATCAATGAAATTCAGTAAAATATGGTTGGGCAGCTGATGGCGACTGGAAGAACTGTGTGAGGTTCCAAGGTGCCTACGTTGAAGGGAACTGAGGTATCACGTTCAATATACAATGTTCTTGTATCTTCTTCAATAAACATCTCTATTTTTCATATTACATGGCTGGATATCTTTGGGACAGACCTTGCAGTCCCATTTGTTTTCTTTTGTTATCCTTCATCAAGGAGACATATCCAAAAAGATATTGCTAAGACTGGTGTCAGACAGTCTATTGACTATGCTTTCTTCTAGGCGTTTTGTGGTTTCAGATCTTCCATTCAAGTCTTTAATCCACTTGAATTTATTTTTGTATATGGTGTAAGAAAGTGTTCTAATTTTGTTTTTTGCATGTATCTGTCCGGTTTTCCCAGCACCACTTTATGAAGAGACTGTCCTTATCCCACTGTATGTATATTCATGCTTCCTTTGTCGTAGAATAATTGATCACATAGGCATGGGTTTATTTCTGGGTTCTCTGTTACATTGATTTGTAGATCTGTTTTTATGCCACTACCATAATATTTTGATTACTGTAGTTTTGTAGTATAGTTTGATATTACCTCATACTTTCATTATTGGTTAAGGTTCCTTTGGATATTTGCTAGCTTTTATGGTTCTATATAAGTTTTAGAATTAGTTGTTCTAGTTCTGAGAAAAATGCCATTGCTATGAATAGAGATGGCATTAAATCTGTATATTGCTTTACATAGCAATGGTATTTTAACAATATTAATCATCCCAATCCACGATCATGGTATATCCTTCATTTATTTGTACCCTCTTCAATTACTTCCATATTTTATAGTTTTTAGGATTCAGGTCTTTGACCTCTTTGGTTAAATTTATTTCTAAAACTTTTATGCTCTTTGATGCAATTGTAAATCAGACTTTTTTAAATTTCTCTTTCTGATTAATCATTACTGGTATATAGAAATGCAACATATTTCTGTATCTTGATATTTTTTCCCCTTACCATTCCCCCTGCCCCACCAATCCCCACCTCCCACCCTTGATTGTACCCCTCTTTGGCTTTGTCCATGTGTCCTTTATATATGTTCCATGACCACGCTTTCACTTTCCCCCCATTATCTGCCTCCTTCACCCCTCTGCTTACTGTCTGTCTTGTTTTTCATTTCAATGTCTCTGTTTATGTTTTGCTTGCTGGTTTTGTTGATTAGTTCCCACTTAGAGGTGAGATCATATGGTATTTTTCTTTCACTGCCTGGCTTATTTCACTTAGTATAATGATCTCCAGATTCATCAATGTTACCTGTCGCAAAGAGTAAGAGCTCCTTATTTCTTTCTGCTGTGCAGTATTCCATTGTAAATGTACCACAGTTTTTTGATTCACCCAATTATGACAGGTACTTAGGTTGCTTAGATCACTTGGCTATTGTAAATTGTGCTGCTATAAACACTGGGGTGCATAGGCTCTTTTGGATTGATGGTTTGGGGTTCTTAGGATATTATCACAGCAGTGGAATTGCCAGGTCAAAAGGCAGTTCCATTTTTAGTTTTCTGAGGAAATTCCATACTGTTTTCCACAGCGGCTGCACCAGTCTGCATTCCCACCAACAGTGCACTAGGATTCCCTTTATTTCACATCCTCTGCAACACTTGTTTGTTGATTAGTTTATGATGGCCATTCTGACTGGTGTGAAGTGGTATCTATTGTGGTCTTAATTTGCATCTCTCTGATGGCTAGTGATGCTGAGCACCTTTTCATATGTCTCTGGGTCCTCTGTATGTCCTCCTTGGAGAAGTGTTGATTTAAGTTTTTTGCCCATTTTTTAATTGGGTTGTCTTCCTGGAGTGGAGTCATGTGGGTTCTTTATATATTTTGGAGGTCAAACCATTGTCCAAGGTATCACTGGCAAATATGTTTTCCCATATAGTTGGTTCTGTATTCATTTTAATTTGCTGTTTTCTTTAGCCATATAGAAGCTTTTTAACTTGATAAGGTCCCATTTATTTATTCTTTCCTTATTTCCCTTACTTTAGGGGACATATCAGTGAAGATGTTGCTGCGTGGAATGTCTGAGATTTTCCTGCTGATGTTTTCCTCAATGACTTGTATGGTGTCACAACTTATATTTAAGTCTTTTATCTATCTTGAATTTATTTTTGTGTATAGTGTAAATTGGTGATCAAGTTTCATTTTTTTTTTTTTGCATGTAGCTGTCCAGTTCTCCCAACACCATTTGTTGAAAAGGCTATTTTTGCTCTATTTTATGTTGCTGCCCCCTTTGTTGACTATTAATTGACCAGAGAGACTTGGGTTTATTTCTGGGCTCTACATCCTGTTCCATTGGTCTGTATGTCTGTTCTTATGCCAGTACCAGGCTATTTTGATTACCATGGCCTTGTAATACAGTTTGATGTCAGGTATGGTGATCCCTCCTACTTTGTTGTTCTTTCTCAAAATTGCTACAGTTATTCAGGGTCATTTATGGTTCCATTAAAGTTTTTTAAATGTTTGTTCTATATCTGTGAAATAGGCCATTGGTACTTTAATAGGGATTGCACTGAATCTATAAATTGCTTTGGGTAGTATGGACATTTTGATGATATTAATTCTTCCAATCCATAAGCATGGTATACGCTTCCATTTATTTGTGTCTTCCATAATTTCTGTCTTCAGCGTTATGTAGTCTTCTGAGTACGGGTCTTTTACCTCCTTGGTCAGGTTTATTTATACGAACTTTATTTTTCTTTTTGCTATAGCAAATGGGTTTTATCCCCTGATTTCTGTTTCTGATTTTTCATTGCTGGTGTACAAAAATGCCTTGATTTCTGTATATTGACTTTGTATCCCACTGTTTTGCCATATTGACTAATTAGGTCAAGTATTTTTTTGGTGGAGTCCTTAGGATGTTTTATGTACACTATCATGTCATCTGCACATAATGACAGTTTTGTTTCCTCCTTTCCAATTTGGATGCCTTTTATTTCTTTTTCTTGTTTGATTACTGTGACTAGGGCTTCCGATACTATGTTGAATAGAAGTGATGAAAGCGGACATCCCGGTCTTGTTCCTGGTCTTAGTGGGAAAGCTTTTGGGTTTTGCCCATTGAGTATGATGTTGGCTGTAGGTCTCTTGTATATGGCCTTTATTATGTGGAGGAATGCTCCCTCTCTTCCCACTTTGCTGAGTGTTTGTACCATAAATGGGTGCTGTACCTTATCAAATCCTTTTTCCCTATCTATTGATAGGATCATGAGATTATCATCTTTCCTTTTGTTTATGTGATGTATTACATGTATTGATTTGCAAATATTGTGCCATCCTTGCATCTTTGAGATGAATCCCACTTGATCATGGTGTTTGATCTTTTTAACGTATTGCTGGATGTAGTTTGCCAATATTTGGTTGAGGAATTTTGTGTCTATGTTCATCAGGAATATTGGTCTGTAGTTTTCTTACTTTGTTGTGTGTTTGTCTGGTTTTGGGATTAGGATGATGCTGGCTTCATAAGAAAGAGTTTGGGAATCTTCCGTCTTACATTTTTTGGAATAGTCTGTGAAGGACAGGGGTTAGCTCTTCCTTAAATGACTTGTAGAATTCTCCTGTGAAACCCTCTGGTTCAGGGCTTTGGTGTGCTGGGAGTTTTTGATTACTGCTTTGATTTTTGTCAGCCGTTATCTGTTCAGGCTTTCTGTTTCAGTCAGTTTTGGAAGATTACATTTTTGTCGAAAGTTGTCCATTTCACCATGGTTTTCAAATTTCTTGGCATACAGTTCTTTGTAGTGATTTCTTACAATCCTTTGTATTTCCTTGGTATCAGTTGTAATCTCTGCTCTTTCATTTCCAATTGTGTTTATTTGGATCCTTTCTCTGTTTTTCTTGACGAGTCTGCTTAAAGGCTTGTCAATTTTGTTTATCTTTCAAAGAACCAGCTCCTGGATTTATTGATCCTTAAAATTTTGCTTTTAGTTTCTATGTTGTTTAATTCTGCTCTAATCTTGGTTATTGTATCGTCTTAATTTCTTTCTTCAGTGTCTTATAATTTTCTGAGTAAAGTCTTTTACATTTTTGGTTAAATACATTCCTAGCGCTTTTTTTTGCATAAAATTATAAATGGAATTGTTTTCTTAGTTTCCCATTCTGATAGTTCATTATTGGTATATAGAAATGCAAATGATTTCTGGATATTTATTTTTTACCCTGCTACTTTACTGAATTAATTTATCAGTTCTAGTAGGTTTTGTTTTTTTTGGTGGTATCTTTATGGTTATGTACATACAGTATCATATTATCTATAAATAATGGCAATTTTACTTCTTCTTTTCCAACTCGAATGCCTTTTTTTCTTCTTGTTTGATTGCTGTGGCTAGGACTTCCAGTTCTATGTAGATTAAGAGAGGTGAAAGTGGACATCGATGTCTTGTACCTGATCTTAAGGAAAATGCTTTGTTTTTTTCCAATTAAGTATAATGTTGGGTGGTAGTTTGTCATATATTGCTTTTATTATGTTGAGGTACGATTCCTCTATTCTTACTTTGCTGAAGGTTTTTAACATAAATGCATGCTGGATTTTTATCAAATGCATTTTCTGCATCTACTGATATGGTCATGTTGTTTTTATATTTCATTTTGTTTATGTGGTGTATCTTGTTAATAGATCTGCAGATATGGTAGTAACCTTGTATCCTGGGATATATTCCACTTGATTTTGGTATATGGTCTTTTTAATGGATTGCTGGATCTGGTTTACCAATATATTGTTGACAATTTTAATATCTGTGTTCATCAGGGATATTGGTCTATAATTCTGTTTCTTTGTAGTGTCTTTCTTTGGTTTTGAAATGAGGATAATGATGGTCTCACAAAAAGAGTTGGGAATCTTCCCTATTTTGAACTTTTTGAAAGAGTTTGAGCAGGATAGATGCTAATTCTTTGAATATTTGGTGAAATGTTCTTGTGAAGACATCTGGCCCAGGACTTTAGTTTGCTGGGAGCTTTTTGATTACTGCTTCAATTTTATTAGTTGTAATTGGTCTATTCAGGTTCCCTGATTCTTCCTGATGAAGTTTTGGAAAATTACATTTTTAGGAATTATCCTAAAATGGATAATTATCCACTTTATCCATTTTATAGGAATTATCCTATAATTATCCATTTTGCTACAGTTGTCTTATTTGTTGGCATATAGTTAGTTGTTCATAGTGTTTTCTTATAATCCTTTGTATTTGTGTAATGTCAGTTATTACTTCTTAATTTCTGAATTTATTTATTTGGATCCTCTTTCTTCTTTTATTCATGAGTCTGGTTAAAGGCTCATCAATCTTGTTCATCTTTTCAAAGAACCAGCCCTTAGTTTCCTTGATCTTTTGTGCTGTTCATTTTAGTCTCTATGCCATTTATTTCTGCTCTAATCATTATTATTTCCTTTCTTCTACTTACTCTTGCCTCATTTGTTGTTCTTGTAGCTTTTAGGTGTAGGGTTAGATTGTTTATTTGAGATTTTTCTTGTTTCTTGAATCCTGTAATGCTAAGAACTTTACTTTCAGGACTGCTTTTTCTGTGGCCCATAGGCTTTGGGTTGTTGTGTGTTCATATTTATTTGTTTTCAGGTAATTTTTTATTTATTCCTTGATCTTATTGTTAACCCATTCATTGTTTAATAATATGCTATTCCTAATATGCTATTCCATGTATTTGAATGTTTTTCAGTTTTTTAAATTGTACTTGGTTTATAGCTTCATGCCATTGTGACCCAAGAAGATGCTTGATATGATTTGAGTCCTCTGGAATTTGTTAGGACTCATTTTGTGTCTTAACATGTAGTTTATCTTTCAGAATGTTGCATGTGTACTTGAGAGGAATCTATATCCTGCTGCTTTGAGGTGGAATGTTCTGTAAATAACAATTAAATTAATCTGATCTAGTGTGCTCTTTAAGGTCATGTGCCCTTGTTGAATTTTTTGATCTGGAAGATCTATCCAATGATAACAATGGGGGTGTTTAACACCCCTACTATGACTGTATTGATGTCAATCTGTCTCTGAAAGTCTACCAAGATTTTTCTCTATATTTAGGTGCTCCTTTAATGGGTACATATATGTTTACAAAGGTTATATCCTCTTGTTGGATTGATTCCTTCAGTATTATATGTCTCTTGTTATGGCCTTTGTTTTTAAGATTAGTTTGTCAGATATAAATATTGCTACCTCAGCTTTTAAAATTTCCATTTGTATGGAATATTTTCCTCCATTCCTTCATTTTCAGCCTGCGTAGATCTTATGTTCTGAGGTGGGTCTCTTGTAGACACCATAAAAATTGGTCATGTTTTCTTACCCATTCAGTTATCCTATGTCTTTTGAATGCAGCATTTAACCCACTTATATTTAAGATTATTATTGATAGGTACTTATTACGTTTTTCTTTATTTCTATGTTTCTCTTCCTTTCTCTGTCTCGCTCCTTTTTCTTCCTTTGACATTTCTTGCAATACTGGTTTGGTGGTAATGAACTCCTTTAGCTTTTTAAAAAACTTTTTTTTTGGTCTGGGAGATTCCTATTTTACCTTCGATTTTATATGACAGTCTTGCTCAGCAGAGTAGCCTTGGTTACATGTCCTGTTTTTCATCCCTCTAAATATTTCATGCCAATCCCTTCTGGCTGAAGTTGGTCTGTTGAGAGATCAGCTGATAGCCTTATACAAGCTCCCATGTAGAAAACTGTCTTTTGACTGCCAGCCAAGATGGAGGCATAGATAGACACACTGTGCCTCCTCACACAACCAAAAGAATGACAACAATAAATTGAAACAAAAAACAATCAGAACTTTCAGAAAATCAAATTATATGAAAGTCCAACAATGAAGATGTTAAAGAAGAAACATTCATCCAGACTGGTAGGAGGGGTGGAGATTGGCAGCCAGACAGAAAGGACTTGAGGCAAGGCAGTGGCTTTTAGACCAGGTGAGGCAGTGACTGGTGGAGTGGGCAGTCCTACATTTGCATGCAGATAATCTGGGAGGAACAATTGGGGAGTGAGACAAACCACTCAACCCAGGGTTCCAGTGTGGGGAAATAAAGCCTCAAAACCTCTGAGTGCAAAAACCTGTCAGCATTGAGGCAGAAGGAGAAACTCTCAGCCTCAAAGGAGAGTTAGCTGGAGAGACCCACAGGGTCCTAGAATGTACACAAGCCCACACACCTGGGAATCAGCACCAGAAAGGCTCAGTTTGCCTGTGGGTAGCACAGGGAGTGACTGAACGCTAACAGAGAGCTAACAAGTGGCACCGTTCCCTCTCAGACCCCTCCCCTACATATGGCACCACAACACAGTGAGTGATGTGGGTTGCCCCACCCTGATGAATACCTAAGGCTCCACCCCTTACTACATAAAAGGCACACAAGACAAAAAAATGGCCCAAATGAAAGAACAGAACAAAACTCCATAAAAAATACAGCTAAGTGATGAAGAGATAGCCAATCTATCAGATGCACAGTTTGAAACACTGGTAATCAGGATGCTCACAAAATTGGTTGAGTATGGTTGCAAAATAGAGGAAAAAGTGAAGGCTATGCTAAGTGAAATAAAGGAAAATGTACAGGGAACCAACAGTGATGGGGAGGAAACTGGAACTCAAATCAACAATTTGGAACAGAAGGAAGAAATAAACATTCAACCAGAACAGAATGAAGGAACAATAATTTTAAAAAATGAGGAGAGGCTTAGGAATCTCTAGGACAACTTTAAATGTTCCAACATCTTAATCATAGGGGTGCCAGAAGAAGAAGAGGAAGAAAAAGCAAGAAATTGAAAACTTATTTGAAAAAATAATGAAGGAGAGGTTCCCCAATCTGACAAAGGAAACAGACTTACGGGAAGTCTGGGAAGCTCAGAGAGTCCCAAAGGAGTTGGACACAGGAAGCACACACCAAGTCACATCATAATTACATTACCCAAGATGAAAGATAAGGAGAGAATCTTAAAAGCAGCAAGAGAAAAGGAGACAGTTACCAACAAAGGAGTCCCCATAAGACTATCAGGTGATTTCTGAAAAGAAACCTGGCAGGCAAGGAGGGGCTGGAAAGAACTATTCGAAGTCATGAAAGGCAAGGACCTACATCCAAGATTACTCTATCCAGCAAAGCTATCATTTGGAATGGGAGGGCAGAGAAAGTGCTTACCAGATAAGGTCAAGTTAAGGAGTTCACCATCACCAAGCCATTACTATATGAAATATTAAAGGGAGTTATCTAAGAACAAGAAGATCAAAACTATGAATAGTAAAATGACAACGAAGTCACAACTATCAACAACTGAGCCTAAAAAACAAAAAACAAAAAACAAACAAACCAAGCAAACAACTAGAACAGGAACAGAATCACAGAAATGGAGACACATGGGGGGTTATCAGAGGGGCAGGAGGAGGGAGTATAGGTATAGGGAATAAGTAGCATAAGTGATAGGTAGAAAACAGACAGGGGGAGGTTAAGAATAGTATAGGAAATGTAGTAGCCAAAGAACTTATATATATAACCCATGGACACGAACTAAAGAGGGGGAATGTGGGTGGGAGGGGTTTGCGGGGCTGAGGGGAATAAAGGGGGGAAAATGGGACAAATGTAATAGCATAATCAATAAAATATATTTTAAGAAAGAAAACTATCTTTCTCTTGCAGCCTTTAAGACTCTCTTTTTGCCTTAACCTTGTTATTTTAATTACGACGTGTCTTGGTGTGTATCTTTTCGAGTTCATGTTAATTGGTACCATGTGTGCTTCCTGAACTTGTGTGATGTTTTCCTTCACCAGGTTAGGGAAGTTTTCTGCCATTATTTCTTCAAACATGTTCTCTATTCCTTGTTCATTATCTTCTCCTTATGGTATCCCTCTGATGCAGAAGTTGTTGCACTTGATGTTTTCTCAAAGATCTCTTAGACCATGGGTGTCAAATTCATTTTCACCGGGGGCCACATTAGCCTCACAGTTGCCTTCAAAGGGTCAAATGTAGAGCTCCTCGCCCCTAGTTAAGGAGTAGTTACATTTATACAGTCCTAAAATTACCTTGGAGGTTTGAAGGCAACTGTGAGGCTGCTGTGGCCCCTGGTGAAAGTGAGTTTGACACCCCTGCCTTAGACTTTCCTCATTTCTCTTAATTCTCTCTTTCGATGCTCTCCTTGGGTGGTTACTGTTATCTTGTCCTCTAATTCTCTGATTTGATCCTGTGCTTCATCTGACCTGCTGTTGATTCCTTCTAGTGTATTCTTCATTTCAGATATTGTAGTCTTCATTTCTGACTGGTTCTTTTTTATGGTTTCTGTCATTTTTAATGCTTACAATTTCTTTGTTTAAGTTCTCACTAAGATAATCCATTCCTCCTCTAAGAACCTTTAGCATTCTTATAACTATTATTTTAAACTCCACATCCGGTATTTTGGTTGCTTCCATTTCATCCATTTTATTTAATTCTTTTTCTGGGATTTCTCTTGTTCTTTTGCTTGTGGCATTTTTCTTTGTCTCCCCCATTTTGTCTCCATGTATTAGGCAGATCTGCTATGACTCCCACACTTGTTATGATGGTTTTATGATTGATGTCTTGTTGGCTCAGTGGCACATTTGTCCAGATCACCTGAGCTCCATATTCCAGGAATGTTTTTTCTGGGTTATGTGCACCTCCTGTTGTAGTTGAGGCTTGAATGCTGTTGGTCCATTCATTGGTGGAGTTAACCCTTCAGGCTGAGTGTCTATAAGGGTAAACTTTGATCACTGTGTATGAGATGCTGTGCAGAGGTTACCTACTGAGGTAGGGTTGTTCCCAGAAAGATCTGGTGCCTGCTGGAATCCCTCTTCGGGTATGCCATGTGTGTGGCTAGCTGGGTCAAGCTCTGGCATGCTCTGAAGCACACCATTGGTTGTGTTAGTTCTGGGTCCACTTGGGTGGGGTTCAAGTACAAATTCCTATCAGATGTGTGAACTGGCCTTGGGCTACCTGTCTGTAGGTACCATGCTGTTCACTGTTTATGTCTGTGTCTACTATACCTAAGTATGTGTGAGAGAGGACAATCTGTGTAAATTGGTCTGCTTAGTTAGAGTTGGGGGCAGATCTGTAAAAGGACTGAGGCCCCCTGAGGTCCACCTCCACCTGTCAGCTGCTGCGTCTCCCCCTGAGGTTGCCTGGTCTTCCTCCAGAGCTTTCTGGAGAGAGACTGTAGGATGAGCCCAGGCTAGCTGAGAAGGGCCAGTGGGTCCTCTACTTGGGGATCATGCAGTCAGGTACTCTAAGAGGAAAAAGTAGCCCCTGCTTCAAAGCCAAATTTCTCAGTCTCTGCCAGAGTCTCCAACTCTAGATCCCTCTGGGGGGCTTGTTATAGGTTCAGGTTAGATACAGATAGCTGTCCCCTTTGCAAACTCAGCTGCCCTGGGCTCAGGGAGACAGATCAATAGAGTCTCCCATTGGGGATGATGCTAGCCCATCCCACAGGAAGGGGCTAAGCACTTCATCCTGGTCCCAGACAATAGCCCCCAAGGATCTCACACCTTGTCCCCACTCTGAGCTGCTGTCCTTTTCCTCCCCCAATAGAACAATGCCCACAGCGGGTATCCAGGACTTAGCAGGGTTGATCCAAATATCTCCTGTTGGGACTCGTGCCCACAAGCCTCTAGTGGGGGGTGGGCACTTCTTCCCCTTCCTAGAGTAGCACAGGCTGAACTTGCAGGGACGCTTTTATTTGCCTCCCTGCAATGTAGCCACAAAACCCAGCACTTGCCCACCTGGCTCTCAGATAGAAGCCTCCCTGGAAGACACAGTCCGAAAATCCAGCTCTGTGAAGCTCCCTAGTCCCCCCACACCACTAAACCAAGCAGGATGGGGTTGAAGGTGAGCTGTACATGGCACTTCCATCTGTCCACGCAGGTGGTCTCAGTAGGGTGGGGTCAAAAGTGCCAGCTCCATGCAGGCTTAGAACCCAGCAGGATGGGGCCAAAAGTCCCAGCCCTGTGCTGCTCTCCTGAGCCACTGAACTTTGTTTGTTGTAGTTTGAAGTTTTTGTATTCCACTCTCAAGTTTGGTGAGCACCCTTAGGACTATTTCTTTGAATTCTTTATCAAGCAAATGACTTATCTCCATCTCCTTAGGAATTTTTTCTTGTTTCTTCATTAGGGAGTTATTCTTCTATTTTTTTTCCTGCATTTTGTTTGACTTTCTATGTTATTCATGTGAATTTGACAAGATAGCTATCTCTCCCAGTCTTGAAAAAGTGGCTTTGTGTAGAAGTTACCTATGTGTAGGCTGTGTGTGCTGCATTATTTTGGAAGGATAGCTGGAGTCGAGCCAGTGCCTACGGTATTAGGCTACCAAGCTAGAGTATCTCAGGCAAGGAGGCCAGGTGTGTGTAGTAATGCTTTGTTGATCTTTTCCTCTTTGTTTGAAGCCAAAATGGGCTCAGGAGATGTGTCTAGGAATGCACTGTGGCGATCTTGCAGGTACCTGGGTAGAGCTCCTGCCTGCCCAGTGGAGGTAAAGGGGATTGTATACAATGCAGCTACCAGCACCTCCAACCATGGAGAAATTCCTGCAGTTCCTTGAGAGCTCCTGTGGCTCCCTGGCCTTCCCTGTATGATCTCTCATTTCTTGTACAGGAAGTTGTCTTGTGTAGAAACAAAGTCTGTGTAGGCTGTGTGACTGGTAGTTTTGACAGGCTGTTTGGAACTGGGCTGGGGTTTATGGCACTTAGGGCGCTAACCTGTCAGGCTAGACTGGATCTGGGAAGAGAGTCCAGGTATGGGTCATGAAGCCCTGTTGTTCCTGCTTGCTCTTTTTGTTCAGAGTGAAATGGACTCTGGGCAGTGTGTGTGGGAACATGCTGGTAGGATGGGAACATGGTGGGATCTTGCAGGTAGATCAAGGCACCCCAATAGAGCTCCCGCCTGCCCAGTGAAGGTGGAGGGGGAGGTAAATAATGGTGCTCATCAGCACCTCTGATCCTGGAGAGTTCTTGCAGATCCCAGAGAGCTCCCATGGTTTTCCAGTCTTTTCTATTTGGTTTCTTTCTCTCATTTGTGTTCAGAAGCTTTTTTCAATCAGCTCTCAGTTATCTCTTAGGGATAACTGTTCTCTATATAGGTGTATGTGTATATTTCAGTGAGTCTGTGGGAGTGGGTGATTTCAGCAGTGTCCTGCACTGCTGCCATCTTGGACCTTTTGTTGGGGTATACACTGAAGTGTATCAACATTTTAGGGATGACACATTACCAGAAATAACATGAGTACTTTAGACATGTAAGTTCTGAAATCTGATGTTTCTGGCATGGTAACAGCACAGATCTAAGAAGTTATAGAAAATATATATATATTACTTCTGCAGTGATTTATTCCCCAACCATGACAGAGTAACTATAGGCATGCATTTCCTTTAAGCATGTCTAAAAGAGATAGTACAATTACCTGCATTCCCTGATTTGACGTAAAGCCTTGCTCAGTTCATTGTTCTTCAGGCAATCCAGCATGGACTGGATGGCTGCTTCGGTGGAGGTGAAAGCTGGCTCAGACCATGAAGCCTCTATATAAAGAGGGTCAGCTGCAATGGCTGTAGTGGCCTCCTTCAGATTTTTCTTTAAGTCACTCAGTTCCCTGGACATATTTAGCAGCTGTTAAAAAAATTATTTTTACTCTAGTTAAAGACTGGACTTTACATCCTCAAAAGAAAACAAATGATTACATGTGGTATGATTAAGCAGAAGCTTAATATCTTGGTAAACTAACACAGAACAAATGAAACAGGATTGCATGCTATGTGTAGGTCGTTACTGGGTTGTTATTGATGACATAATTTTGTGTCAACAGCTTGGAAGTGCTTCTTATAGAAAAAAGATTAAGACTTCCTTTAAAGTGTTTTATATATAAGTAGAAGGGCATAGTTAGAGGTAAAATGCACATGAGAACAGGCTTGGGAGTTGGATAGAACTGGACTTAAATGCCAATTCTACAACGTATGGTGGGACCACAGTCAACTAGACTTTTATGTGTCTTAGTTTTCTTATCTGTGGGACTGAAGATACCACAGGATAATTTTAAAGATGAATGAGATAGTGTACATAAAATAATAGTAATTTTGTCATATAATGCTCAATAAATGTTGTCATTAACATGGACTCTGAAAAATAAAATTTTCTCACTATTTCTATGCTATGGAAAGAGATTAAAGACATAATTTTAAGGAAGAGGAGAAAAATGTCAATGTAATATTAGTGTTCATGTTACAGTGGTAAAAGATTTTCCTTCAAAATTACTGAAACCAAAAGATCCAGGGTGTAAAAAAGTAAGTCATAAGGGAGAACCTAAAATGTACTGTGGAAGAAATCTGATCTCAAGACCACTTTAAAAAACTGACATGAATTTACACATGTTTTCCTTTGTAAATTGATGATGCTTGTTTTCCTTGCAGAATTGATTTATCCAACATGTTAATGCCCAATTTGCTCATTTTATAAGCAATGGAACCAAAGCCCTCAGGAATATTTGTTTCTATACAGATGCCTGTTAAATTCAAATACATACTCCAGAGCTAGGTTTAAATTTTACTGAGGTAATGATTTTAAATAAAATATTAGAGTGCCTTATGTACATGAGTTTTTATGGTTGAAAGTGAATTTCTTTTTAATTACTTTAAATCTAGGCAAATTTTAAATAAAGAAGAAGTTCACTTTAAATTTACAAGATTTTAAACAATTATATATACACATACATACACACGCAATAAGATATGTAACAAAATTTACTTTTCAAAATGAAACTTTAATTGCCTTTTTAATATGGAAAAGGATATGTGAGTTACATTTGTATGTCCTCTATTTTGAGCCAACATAGATTCTAAGGATTCTGTTAATACTTGCTAGAGAAGTAAAAAGAGTAAACTTTATCTTGACAACATGGCAAATAACATATCAACCGCCCTCTTTTATCTGATAATTTGTAATTCTATGGAGGAAAACTGGTTTTTGAAAAGCTCTTTATAAACAAAGATGTCTGGCTCATGACTCCCTTGAAATTAGCATTGGAGAGCATAATAAAAATTATACCATCCTTTTCTTTTTTTCCCCAACTGAGTGATAAATATGGTGCTCCATCCTCACCTCAATGTTCTTGGTAGGATGGTTTCCTGGGTTTGCACTGAAGACTATCATATCCACGCCTTCAGTTAAGTTCTCTCCTCTGACTTCTGATCTCTTCTAGATTCTCATATTTTATTGTCTGTAAGATGTTATTACCCTGGGCCGGTCTAGTGGGCAGACTCAGTTATTGACTAGCAGGCAGAAGGCTTGGCTGGTTGGATGTACAATTGCCTTAGTCCTCCTTTTATATCCCTGTCTCACTGGTGGCACTCACTGCTAATCTCTTAGTTCATCTGAGATAGAATCGGAGCATCACACTCTTTCCTGTCCTTCATCCCTCCCCGCAGTCAGGTTCATTGACCTTTTGCCTAACGATCTCTTACATTTCCTTCCTTCTCTTCATACCTAACACTTCTGTCCTAGTTCAAACTCTCATCTCTTGTCTGGACTATTTTATCAGTCTTGTAAGTGGTCTCTCTGTCTCCTGTCTAATTGCAATTAAATCCATCTCATATCTCTGCCATAAGCTCTAACCAAAACACTCTCAGGCATAGTATCTTCCATGATCTCCCCTTACCCATTTCTTCTGCTAGCTCCATCACTCCTTTTTTGTTTGCACATTATATTCTAGCGACAGTAAATAGCTTGTAGTTCCTTTCCCTTTCTCACCACCACATTTATGCCCACGCCTTTCCCTACTGGAACACTCTTCCTTAGCCCCCACTTTCTCTAACTCCAACTCACTGTTGAAAAATGGGCTAAGATGTGATTTTCTCTGAAAAGTGATTCTATTTCAACCTTCTCACCTCCAGATGACTCAGGCGTCAGTCCTCTGGGCTTCCATAATACCCTCTTCACATCCCCGTTATTTCACTTACTATGTGGCAGTACTGTTTCTTTACTTCTAGGGGAGTTTTGGTTCACTTGGAATTAATGTTTTAATTAACTTACTTTTCACATTAAAAAATGTCAGAGCATAATAATGTTAGGCAGGGAAGTAGAAGAGAATCAAACATCATATAGATATTTCCTTCTTATCTCAGTGTAAGAGAAAGTATAAAAAGCTAAACATAAAAGTAAAAACATAACACAAGGACCCAGGGCCAGGAGTAGGGTGAGCCAAGTGAGGCTTCCGGCACAGCACTGAGGGAGGGGCTTACCCAGTTTTGTGCCTAGCCTGTCGCTTGCCTCACCCTTGTCCTGGTGCTGACAAATGAGAACAGAAATACAAAACACATTTAAGACTTACTCTAAAGCAAAATAATTATGTGGGAGTAAAATCACTTGTACAGTTACCGACAGAAGGAAAGGGCTGACTGTTGTGGTGGCACTCAGGGTGGGAAGCACAGGGCTCACCTCGGGCATGGAGCTGGCTTCGTGCACCTGGCCAATGAGCTTGCAGTATGACTGGAAGAGCAGCAGCAGCTGGAAGTGCAGCTTGTATAGCCTCTGACACAGCTCCAGTTGCTGCGGAGAGAATTGGTGTGGGCAGAGATCAATGAGTTAAGCATGGCGTTTGCATAACAAGCAAAATCTTGGTTGTCCCACAACTAGCTGTTACTATTTCCAGTAAGACAGAACAACAAGATCCAGTCAGTAAATATCAGTGAGAAATTCACAATATAACATGGAAGATGACTAATTAGTGAGGTGCAGTAGCTACAAAGGGACTGAGTGAACTGCTCAATTTCCATTACATTTGCCATTACATATCTACAAATTATAGCTGTTGTTGTCTTAATTTTTATAAACTGTAAATTATTTTAACAAAGAGGAAATTTTCGAAAAGTACATTTGAAAGGTAAAACATTAAGTCATTCTAAATGTTAAGTTTATAAATTCAGCAGACACCTGGGAGATTAACCATGCAACAATTCTGGCTGCATTTTGGGTGCAGATACTCATCCTGAAGTCTGTGCAACACCCTAAGGCACTGTGTCAACTTGACAGACGATTCTTCTATTTAGTGGTCAATAAATGTTTGTTGAATTAAAGAGATATAAAAAGCAGCCAAAATGTGCTGACCAAAAAGGAGAAATTACAAAAACATTAAAAACTAAATGTGGAAAGAACATAAACAGTGGTCATACAAATGGCCCTTAAGCCCTATGGATACCTCTGGAATTTGAAATGTTTTCATTGTATGGCTTATGTATCCTATGAGAGAAAAATAATTATGAGTAATTCCAACACCAATGATGATACTGCTGTTTGAGCTATATCTGCTCATAACAGCCTCTAAACATTCCCTGCTTTTAATTCTAAGAATGGGTTAGTTCCTAGGCAGTGGATGGGATTCTGTGTAAAAAAAAAAGAATAACCTTCATTAGGTAGAATTGCATGGCTGAGCAGTCACCAGTGAAAGCGGTTAAATATGTGGCTTAAAGTACATTGTGCTGTTCAGTTTTTGAGTGTGCTTGCATGAAGATAACTAGGGCTTTTCTTTTGCTAATGGAGTTAAGAAAAACTCAGCTCTGTTTTTTAAAAAAATGTATTTATTTATCTTTAGAGGGGAAGGGAAGGAGAGAGGGAGAGAAATATCATCAATGTATGGTTGCCTCTCGTGCGTCCCCTGCTGGGAACTGGTCTGCAACCCAGGCATGTGCCCTGACTGGGAATCGAACCGTGGTTATTTGGTTCGCAGGCCAGTGCTCAATCCACTGAGCCACACCAGCCAGGGTTCAGCTCTGTTTTGAGAGCTGCTATGAACTTAAAACTGTTCTCCCAAATCAGTTCAAGGAGATAAATTACAAGAATTTAAATTTAGGAAGAATATTCTGTTAATAGTATTATTAATAGACTTTTGATCCTAATTTATAAAAGTTCCTGAAGTTCACTTAAAATTATGCTGAATAAAGTTTTCTTTTTTCTCTTACCCTTTCTCTGGCCCTTAGGGGGAAAATTTTTACTTAGATTTATCTGATCTCTGAGTGCTGGATACCAGCGTAAGATTAAAGAAGTGGCTACACTCATCCCAAACTAGACCTTCGGTTGTCTCAGTAAAACATCTTATTTTAAACTTTTCTTTACAGAAAATCTTTGAAAATGTGGTATAAAAGATAACTGCCAGAGAGTTGCAGGTAAATAAAACGTATTTAAAAAATAATGCTACCTTTGCAATTTAAGATGAAACCTATCTATGAAAACTCTGACTTTCCTAAGGGTCAGATAATGGTAGTTGTAACTCAAAATATTCCATGGATAGTATGAGAGTTCATAGCAACTTTGAGTAGAAAAAAGGTTTCTACTTTTGGGATAAAAGCAGCTCAGAATGCTACTAACAAACTGGCATATATCAGTCTACCAAATAAAATAAAATGGAAGGAAAAAGGGGAAACATGCTAAGAGATATAACAGTAACAGTGAAAATAAGATTTCTTATGGGTCCGTGCCTCAAATGGGCAGAGAGTATGAAAGAAAGTTAACTTACTGCCAGAGATTCCATTTGCTACCCAGCAAGCATGGCACAGGAGACAGGAAAGGAAAGAGAGCACAGGGTCAGTGTCTGCATGCACGGGAAGCACGGCCCTCTTCCGCCAGCAGAACCAGCAGCAGTGTTAGCATTGCTTGCCCAGACTTGCTAAATGGCTGCAAATGCGGTACCCATTCCACATGCACAGCAGCCCAGTTAAAAACAAGCTCCAGTGAGAAACGTTGAAAAATATAACTTGTAATTTTTTAGATTCTCTGGTTAGTTGGTTTAGATTTTGTTAGTCTTGGATACCAGAGGTCAAAACTTTTATTGCTCGATGATTTTAGTATTTAAATGTGAATAATATGTGGACATGGAACTGTGAGATCAGCTGAGTCATGTGAATGAACCGTAGCCCCGAACAAATTATACCATTGCTAAATGTTAAGGCAGAGTCATATGTTTGGCTTCATACTTACTAAATTATGACTATCCAATTAACATAAAATATAATTAACAATCTAAGTGGCATTTCCTTTAGGCAGATTGCGCTCTATGTTGAGAATATTTTTTAGTACTGCTAGATATTGTCATTTCAAAGTGCTAAACATTGTCTGTATACTTCCCAAACAAGTGTGAGATACAGTAATTTTCTTGCATTTTATTTTATATATATTTGCCAGTAGACAAAAGTAACATAAAGCTTATAGTTAGTCTAGATTAATATAAATTTTGACTGGGCTATGTTCAACTATGGCTACCATTTTCTGGTGTCACCATATCATAACCATAGAATTGGTTTAGGGAAAGTTTGGGTATGTGGAAAGAGATAACTATAACCTGGCGTGATATTAAATAAATTCTTTATTATGGGTCAATATATCTGGTTCTGGATTTTCAAAATATTTGAGGACCTCACTTAATTTCAAAATCTTTTTTTTAAAGGCTTTATTTATCTTTAGAGGGAAAAGGTTAGGGAGAGAAATATCAATATATGGTTGCCTCTTGTGTGTCCCCTGCTGGGAACTGGCCTGCAACCCAGGCATGTGCCCTGACTGGGAATCGAACTGCAATCCTTTGGTTCGCAGGCCCGCGCTCAATCCACTGAGCTACGCCAGCCAGGGTTGTTTCCAGTTCTTGACAACAAAAATCTTATATTAAAGCTCTTTTCAAAAAATTCTCTGAGTTATCAGTTTAATGTATTGTACTTAATATAAGGTATGGTGCACAGAAAAATAGAATGATCATATTATTCATTATTGTCTTCAAACAGACAGCACTACCACTGCCAATCTCTACCACAGCCCCTGTTTTCCAGGGGTCTCTTCTTGTTTCACATGTTACATGGGTTTGGCACATTGATGACTGTTGTGTTTATTAAGTAGTTTTATTTTGGGGGCCCCCGGCCATGAATATCTTTCAAACTTTGAAAGATAAATACCTTTATCTTGTGATATAGATTATACAACCTAAAGTGTTTACTATTTTCAGAGAAAACTTTCTGCCTGGAAGTTTTTATAGCCAAATTTTATGTACTTACGTACATCATTCCAAAAAGAGTATGGGGCCAGAGTCTTAAGTGTATACATACAGAATTTCCACTATAGAGGCTTTTTAGAAAATGTCAAATTTGATTGAAATGTTTAGTATGTACTTTAGCACATAACTGCTTCTGCCATGGAATTTACTTTTAAGAAGTGTGGAATGAAGCAACAGCTAAGTAAATTACATGGTCTTGTGTGAAGAAAATGCTGTTTGTTTTTTTTTTTACTGTTTTCCAAAGCAAAGTTGTAATGCAAGAAGATCATCACATCAGGTAAAGCAAATTCTCTGTTCAATAAATACACCTTTTTGACTCCTGATTGGTACTAAGGAATTTCATCATCAAAGAATTCTTCCCACTCAGTTTTCAATGCTGGCAAACTGTTTCTTGGGAGGCAGCCACCTTGAGGGACACCAGTTCTCAGTGTCCTCCTTTGTTCTTTTTCTAAGTATATTTTATTGATTATGCTATTATAGTTGTCCCAATATTTCCCCCTTTGCTTCCCTCCTCACAGTACCCCCCTTCCCTCCAGCAAGGCCCCCCTTAGTTCATGCCATAGGTTATACATATAGGTTCTTTGGCTGCTCCATTTCCTCTACTATTCTTAACATCCCCGTCTCTATTTTGTACCTGCCATTTATGCTTCTTAATTCCTGTACCTTTCCCACCATTCTCCCCCTACCTCCTCCCCACTGATAACTCTCCATGGGATCTCTACTTCTACAATTCCGTTCCTGTTCTAGTTGTTTGCTTAGTTTGTTGTTTTTTTTTTTTAGATTCAATTGTCAATAGTGGTGAGTTTGTTGTTATTTTACTCTTCATAGTTTTGATCTTCTCTTTTTTAAAATTAGTCCCTTTAGTATTTTATATAATAAGGGCTTGTTGATGATGAACTCCTTTAGCTTTATCTGGCCTCGGAAGCACTTTATCTGCCCTTCAATCCAACCCCTCCTCCACATACAGCACCACAAAGTGGTGAAGTGATTGCCCTACCCTGGCAAATACCTAAGGCTCCACCCCTTCAATAACAGGCGCACCAAGTCAAAGCAGCTCCACTTAATACATAGAAATAAACACGGGAGGGCTGCCAAACTGGAGAAAAAATATGGCCCAAATGAAAGAACAGATCAAAACTCCAGGAAAACACTAAGCAAAATGAAGATAGCCAACCTATCAGATGCAGAGTTCAAAATACTGGTGATAAGGATACTCAGAGAATTTGTTGAGTATGGCAAATGCATAAGGGAAGAAACGAAGGCTGTGCTGAGTGAAATAAAGAAAAATCTACGGGGAACCAACAGTGAAGGGAAGGAAGCTGGGATTTAAATCAATGTCCTTAAACTCTTCTTTTTAGGTAAGTTCAAGTTGCCTTGACATTTATATCAGAATCCTTTTCTAGGCCAGAGGCTGAAACCTAGTTTTCATTTAGAGCCTCAAAAAGATAGCAAAAATGCCTTTGTAGGGGGACATTTTATGGAAAGTGATAAAAATGTCCCCCACCTTGTGCTAATATTTTTTTAGATATGTTTTTTAAAAAACCCTTTAGAAGTCTTATTTATAAATGTATCTATGTGATTCAAGATTCTTGTGAAAATGTGGGAGGGTCACTGTTTTATTTGGTCTAAAGAATTTTCCTGCAAGCCCTGTTGCTCCAGTCCTGCTATGGCCTAATCTATAAATTGGATTTAGAGGAATGGTTTCTCAACATAAGAAAGAAAGATCAAGAAACCAAGATGCTAAGAACTGATTACAGATGTGGTAGCTTAAAAGCCCAGAATAATCTAATTCTTATTCATTAACAGTAGCATAGGCATTCTTGTTTCTCTGGATTCTGCTCTGAAATGAGTTCTATGCTTATGACATATGTAAAAAATCTGAGAAGTTTTCAACATGACAGAAAGTGAGCCACAGTGTACTGTATCAGCTGTTATTTTTATCACATTTCATCTCTGAAAGTCACTAGTTAAAACTAAACAGAATAAAATTTAGATTAATTTAGTCGATTGTTGAAGTCTTTACTCAGTAATACATAGCTGCACCTAATCTCCCAAGCAGGTATGAACAATATGCACTCACCTGTTGCTAATATCACATGGGTCTGGCACATTGATGATTATTTTATTACGTTTGATGAGTATTTTTTTGGACCTTGGCCATGAATATTTTTCAAAGCTTTGAAAGATAAATACCTTTAAGCCTATGATACAGATTGCACAGCCTGAGGTATCTATTATTTCAAGAAAACATTGACTGTAGCATACATTTCCTGTCAATATTAGAAAGAAGATTCCTTATATTATACAGAGTGATTGACTATACTGAAAGGATGATGTCTAACAGATTACAGTTTAACCGGAGAAATGTCTTGTTCAATTTAACTTGTTCAGTCTGTATAAGAACATAGGCTGCCAGCTTCTCATTCATAGATTGATTATGTAGGAAAAGAAAATACATAACAGAACCTTAGTGTTCAAGAAGACCCTTATAATGGGAATGGTGGTTTGGATATAAAATGAAATGTAGTAGGGATAAATGTCAATTATTGTACTTGAGTCCAAAGAGTCACATGTTTAAGTAGTGCTCAGAAATATCTGCTGAATCCCGAGTGTGTCAGCTAAAATCTGGTATGATGAGTGAAGTGGAAACATCTCCTGCTCTCCTAGGTCCAGCTTTGCAGAACTAGAAGGGGAGCTGTGTTAACTAGTTGTGGGGCTGAGGCTGTTGCCTGGAGAATCCAGAAATGAGTTCTTTGCTCTGAGCCACATTTCTGTTAACTTAAATTACGTAGGAGTAGTGACTCCAGAATGAACTCCACAGGAGACAGAGAGGTCAAGAGAAACCCAAGTACTTAAATAGAAGTACAGTTTTTAGTTGTGAAAAGATATGTCTCTCCTCTTGATATTCTTAGGCTGAAAAAGTACTGGTAAAGCAGTGTCTACCAATGAGTGTGGCTCCTCTCATGAGACACATGCCTTGTTTTATGTTCTGTTGAGTGTGTGTGGTGTCTTATTTTAGAAGAATTAGTATTATGATCACCAACAAGCCTAAATCATTTACTAATCACCCCTATTTTTTTTAAAGCCCTCCCTTAAAATCCTTCCTGAGGAGGGCCCAAGATGGTGGCATAGGAGGATGCCGAGCTCCTCCCCTTCTGAGTACATATCAAATGCATGTGTATAGTTAGAGCAATTCCTCCTGATAGGTAACTAACGGCCAACTGAACAGCTTCTGCATAAGATGACAAGAGAAAGAGAGTGTGAGAGAGGCTGAGACTGCATAGAGAAGGTTGGAGATCTTTGAGAGTTCTCTGGGAGCCAAGGGTCTCTCTAGGACTGGAGCTCTCTCTTGCTCCTTAGCTAACCTGCAGGGCTGTTGTTGCATTTGCCCAATACCACTCCCGGAGATACCTAGAGTATAAAGAGGAAAGCACCATAGTATGGATGAATGGGGTCCCTCTAGCTGGATATTGATCCAGCAGGTACAGCATGGTGCTGCAACATGGAGAGAGTGTAGAACTAGCGGTACTTGTATGCAGGGGTGGCCAGTGCTGCATGTACACATGGAGCTGCACCATCCAGAGAAAGTGAAGACCTAGTGGTATGCTTCTGTGAGCACATATCTGGCAGCCCTACCCAGATCAAAAGGCCCAAGAAGCATACACACATCAGGCTGACCCACCCCAGCTTCATTCTAGCCATGGATGGCCAGGACAACAACAGGGAGCTACTGCACATATGTGTACTCCAGGTACTTTCTCACAGAATCCACTACTTCTGGACAGACATGACATGTGTCAACCCAGAATACAATCAGCCTGCCAAAACTATCCAACACACAGTCTTCACAGAAGCCACTTTTTCAAGACTGGGAGAGATAGTTATTTCACCTAACTTATAGGAACAAACATAGAATGTCAAACAGAGTAGGGAGACAGAAGAATATGCCCCAACTGAAGGAACACAAAGCCATGGAAGAAAAAAATCTAATAAAATGCAGTTAAGTAATTTGCCTATAAAAAATTCAAAGAAGTGGTCATAAGGATGCTCAATAAGCTTCAGAGTAGGATAGAGGAACTCAGAGAACTTCAAAAAAGAACTAAAAATATAATAAAGAACCAGGCAGAGAGGAAAAGAGAATAATTTAAATAAAAATACATTAGAAGAAAGCAACAGCAGATTAATAAAGAAGGGAGCAGCAACCTATAGACAGAGTAGTAAATATCACCCAACAAGAACAGCAAAATTAAAACAACAATTTAAAAAATAAAGATGGTATTAGTGACCTATGAAACAATGTCAAGTGGTCTAACATTTGCATTATAGGGATTACAGAAGGTGAAGAGAGAGAAAAGTGCAGAAAGTATGTTTCAAGAAATAATAACCGAAAACTTTCCTAACTTGGGGAAGGAAACAGATGTCCAATAAGCAGAGAGTTCTAAACAATCTGAACCCAAAGAGACCCACACCGAAACATGTTGCAATTAAAATGACAAAGGTTAGGGATAAAGAGACAATACTGAGGGAAGCAAGAAGAAAACAAGTGACACTCTCATATAGAAAGGAAACCTATAAGGCTATCAGCTGAGTTCTCAGCAGCAACTTTAAAAGCCAGAAGGGAATGGTAGGACAACTTTAAAGAGCTGAGAGAAAGGGACCTACAACCTGGAATAATTTACCCAGCAAGTTTATCATTCAGAATTCAAGGAGAGATAAAAGAGTTTCCGGGTCAAGCAAAAACTAAAGCTGTACATCAACACTAAATTGGATTTCCAAGAAATATTCAAGGATCGTATTTATGCAGAATAGAAGAGGCCGTAACCAGAAATAATACAGGATGGAAAGAAAACACCTCACTGGTAAAGGTAAGTGTATAATAAACACAGTGAATCAAACCACTTAAAAAGCTAATATGAAGGTTAAAAGACAAAAGTAGCAAAGTTAACTATACAAAAAAGAGGGATATAGAAAAGAAAATATATATAAAACATGACATCAAAAACAAAGCATGATGGAGTAAAAATGCAGTGCTATCAGTTATCATCTGAAAACAGACTGCTATAGATATAGATGGATGTATATGAACCTCATGGTAGCCACAAACTAAAAACCTACACAATGAATGCAAAAAATTCAATAGAAAGAAATCCAAACAAAACACTAAAGAAAACCATGAATTCAAAAGGAAAGAGATCAAGAGAAAAAAGAATAAAGAACAGTAAAATCAACAAAAAACAATTAACAAAATGTAGCAAGCACATACCTATCAATAATTACTTTAAATTTAACTGGACTAAATGCACCAATCAAAATATGTACAATGGCTGAATGAACAAAAAAAATCCCACAAGACACATTTATACTTTGCCTATAAGAGACTCAATTTGCATTGAAAGGCACACGGAAACTGAAAGTGAGGGATGGAAAAAGATATTCTATGAATATAGAAATGAATAGAAAGCTGAAGTAGCAACACTAATATCCAACTAAATGGATCTTAAAAAATAAAGAATGTAAAAAGAGACAAAGAAGGGCATTAAAATAATAAAGTGGTCAATCCAAGAATAAATTATAACAACTGTATATATCTATGCCCCCAATACAGGAGCACCTAAGTATATAAAGCAAATATTAATAGAAATAAAGATGGACATTAACAGTAATACATGAATAGTTGGGGACTATTTTAATACCACACTTATTTAAGTGGACAGATCATACAGATATAAATTAATATGCTAATAATGGCCTTAAATGTCATAATAGAGCAGACTGACTTAATAGACATTTAGAGATCATTTCATCCCCAAACTGTGCAATATGTAGTTTTCTCAGGGGCACAAAGAACAATGTCCAGGATCGATCACATTTTAGGCACAGATGAAGCAACAAAAGATTCCTCAAAAATTCAGGAAGATTGAAATTATCAAGTATATTTTCCAACCACAATGGTATGAAACTAGAAATTAATTACTGGACGAAAACTGGAAAAAACACCAATACATGGAGGTTAAACAACATGTACTATACAACTAATGGATCAAAGGTAAAAAAAAAAAAACAAATAGAAAATCAAAAACTACCTTAACACAAATGAATATGAAAACACAACCTCCCCAAATTTGTGGGATGCAACAAAAGCCTTTTAAGAGAGAATTCCAGTTATACAGGCCTATCTGCAGAAACAGGAATAATCCCAAATAGACAATATAACTTTATACCTAAAGGGACTAGATAAAGAACAACAAACAAACCAAAGGAAGTAGAAGGAAGGAAATAATAAATATCAGAGGAGTAATGAACAAAATAGAGAATAGAGAGTAGAGAATAGAGAATAGAGAATATGCTAACAAAATGAACAATCTAGAAGAAATGGATAAATTTCTAGAAACAACCTTCCAAGATTAAACTAGAAAGGAACAGAAAATATGAACAGATCAATAACTAGCAATAAGACTGAATCAGTAATTTTTAACAAACTTCCCCACAAACAAAAGGCCAGGACCAGACAGTGTCATAGGTGAATTCTACCAAATATTTAAAGAAGAATTAATACCTATTCTTCTCAAAGTATTCAAGAATATTGAAGAGAAAAAACAGTTCCAAACTCATTCTACAAGGCCAGCATTGCCCTGATTCCAAAACCAATGAAGACACTACAAAAAAGAGAATGGTAGGCTAATGTCCTCTATGAACATAGATGGAAAAATTCCTAGCAAAATATGAGCAATCCCAATTCAAAACTATGTTAAAAAGACTATACACCATGACCAAGTGGTATTTATACCAGGAATGAAAGGATGGTTCAATATCCATAAATCAATGTGATACATGATATCAATAAACACAAGGCTAAAACTCATGTGATAATCTCAATAGATGTAGAAAAAATGTGAAAAAAATCAACATCCATTTGTAACAAAAACTATCAACAAGGTTATAGAAGGAACTTACTTCAAAATGATAAAGGCTATACATGACAAACCCACAACTAACATCACAGTCAATGGTGGAGACCTGGAAGCTTTTCCTCTAATATCAAAAGCAAGAGAAGAAAGACCACTCTTACCACTATTGTCCAATATAGTATTGGATATCCTAGCCACAGCAATAAGACAATAAAAAGAGAAGGCATCCAGATTGTAAGGGAAGTAATACTGTCACTGTTTCCAGATGATATGATATTATATATACAAACCCCTCAGGAATCCACCAAAAAAAGAGAATAAATTAATTCAGTAAAGTATTGTAGCAGGATGCAAAATAAATATATAGAAATCTGTCACAGTTCTATATACTAATACTGAACAATCAGAAGCAGGAATTAAGAAAATAACCCCATTTAATATTGCATCAAAAAGTAAAAACATACCTAGGAAGAAACTTAACCAAGGAGGTTAAAGACATCTACCCTAAAAACTACAGGACACCGAACAAAGAAATTGAAGAGGGCACAAATAATTGGGCAGATATACCATGCTCAAGGATTGGAGAAATTAATAGAACTGATATGATCATAGTACGTAAAGCAATATACAGAATCAATGCCGTCCCTATCAAAATACAAATGATAGTCTTCTCAGAGCTACAACAAATAACTCTAAAATTTATATGGAATCACAAAAGACCATGAATAGCCAAAGCAATCTTGAGATAGAAAAACAAAGTTAGAGGCATTATGTTCCCTGATTTTAACTATACTACAAAGCTATCATAATCAAAATAGTATGGTAGTGGTATAAAAAGACACACAGATAATAGAACATAATAGAGAGCCCAGAAATAAACCTGTGCTTATATGGTCAATTAATCTGTGAAAAAGGAGACTAGAACACATGATGGAGAAATGACAGTCTCCTCAGTAAGTGTTATTGGGAAAACTAGACTAGATACACGCAAGAAAATGAAACTGGATCACTGTCTTTACAACATGTAGAAAAATAAACTCAAAATAGATTAAAGACTTAAATGTAAGACCTAAAACCATAAAACTCCTAGAAGAAAATATTGGTAGTAAACTCTTTAACATCACTCTTAGTGAGGCAGGAGATAGAATAGGAACAAGGAAATCCTGAGGTCCTGGAGCTATCATCATTGGCATCCTGATTTCCGAGAATTGTCTTGTAAAACCCGGCAAGGAGCCACATTTGTGCATCAGAGCTTCAGTTGTACCTTTGCCTCTTTATTCTAAATTAGCATTGTGGTTTCCTCTCCACATGGGCAATCAAGGAGAATCATGGGACCCAATAAAGCCTACACACTTTCGGCAGAAGGATGCCATTCTCTGGCCAGAAATGGCCCACTCCTGTATCTTGAGCTTAATAAATCTTGCTTTTTTCATTTCTTTGCTTATCTTTGTTTGTGTAGTCTGTTCAATTCTTTGTTCACAACCAATCACAACAATCTGGTGAGCCAGCCAGGAGGTCTTCTGTGGAAACACCAGAGCAGTAAGATAACTCTTTACCCCCTTATTGGTTGGAGGAGACTTTCATTCTCTGTCTCTTTTCCATTCTGTTTTCTGATGCCTTGGGATGCCCTTGGTTTTTGAAGGGAGTTACCACTCTTGCATAGGCACAGATCAGGAAGTTGAGACAAAAGGGTGCCTGCTGCTTAAAAGACTCACATGTAAGGTATTACCTGGTTGTCGATTAGGGGAAAAAGACACTAGGTCCCCCACCATGCATAAGGCACACTGTAAAACATAACATCGTTCCCTTCTCTGTGGCTCTCCATTAAGGACTATTGTAACTCTCAGAAAGGTTTGCTGGGTACCCCTCCCATCTTTGCTCTGTCCTATTGTACTGTCAGCCTCATTCACAAGCCAATCACATTCCTCCTAAGACTTGCTTCATCTGCTGAATTTTAGACTCTTTATTTGCACCTCTTCCCTATTTGATTTGTCTCTTTTGCAACTGAAACATTTGCTGCATTTGCTCTGATGCTGTATGTAAATTAAGGTTGATGGACCCTTTCAATTGGTACTGCCCTAGAAAAGGTTGAAGTAGGTTTGTAAAAAACTAGAATGTTCCTGCTCCCTCTGTACTCATGAAGAGCGGAGGAAACTAGTTTGAGTTAATCAATTTCCCCTCTGGTATTTTACGGAGAAGGGCATACCTCTCCTCTGCAGATGTTTTAGTCCTATAGATTCTCAGGACAGGAGAGACCCTGGCCCACATAACAGCAGGATTTATTTTTCTTGTACTCAGGAACAGACTGATAGAGCAGTTTTTGTTTAGGTCTCCAGTCTTTTTGGGAAATGTTTTAAATGACTGGTATAGACCCTTTCCTACAACTCCTTGTGGGAGTCCAACTTACCAAGACTCTTCATGACATGTCCAATTTAACTGAAGCCTCTGAATTAGATACCAGGAGAGAGGGTACAATTAGTCCATGGCAACTCTAGTTTGTTTTCTGTCAGCTGACACACCCATGTCTTTGTATCACTAGAGACATCTGGTAGTACATAATGGTGGGATAAATGGGGGACTCCCTGGAACCCACTAGAGAACTCCTTAGGCAAAAGGGATGCTTCTAGGGACTCAGGAAGTTCCACTCTCTTTTTTCCCTTCCTCAGGTACACCATGGACTCAATGGGAAATATACTTTCTATCACCTCAGTATTGCTGTTGGGATAGATTCTTAGACACTGGGACAAATTTGACCCTGAAAATCTCAAGAAAAAGAGGCCAATTTTCTTTTGCAATATGGCTTGGTTCCAGTATAGGGGAAGGTGGGGAAGTTTGTCCTGAAAATGGGAACAACAATTACAGTATCACACTCCAGTTAGACCTGTTTAGTAGAAGGTCAGGCAAATGGTCAGAGGTTCCTTATGTTCAAGCCTCCATGGCATTCTATTGCAATCCAGCTCTTTGTTCTGGGGGATGCAGCCTCTCTAGGGGTCAACAATGACATTCTAGATAACCCCCCTCTCTAAGTTCCCCACCTGTCTCTTAGAAGGAACCAAGTAGTCCCCAAAGTCCTGAAGCTTCTGTTCCCCCACCTTAGAGGAATTAACCTCTCCTCCATCCTACTCTCCAATATATCCAAAATTACCAGCTGAGAAGAAACCAGTCTGGCTGGGTGTACCTGGATCAGAGCCCCATATCTCCCTACCACTCCTGCCCTCCTGCCCCTGAGGGAAGTAGCAGGTACAGAAGGCCCTATTTGTACATGTACCCTTTGCAATACCTGACCTGCAGCAGTGCAAAGACAGACTAGGAAACTTCTCTAAGGATCTCTCACATTTCACTGGTAATTTCCAAACCCTAACTCTTTCCTTTTATATGTCCTGGAGAGACCTTTGTATAATCCTGACCACATTTTGCTCTCCAGAAGAAAAGCAATGACTCTGGAAAGTGGCCCACAAACATGCAGACCAATTATATGCTGAAAACCCCAATGATGTTGAACCCACAATTCAGGCAGTCCCAGATCAGGACACCGAATGAGAGGATAGCACAGCAGAAGGAGACTGAAATAAAAACATGATCCCACTTCTGGGAATATATCCGAAGGAACACAAGACACTAATTTGAAAGAACATAAGCACCCCTGTGTTCATTGCAGTGTTATTTACAATCACCAAGATATGGAAGCAGCCCAAGTGTCCACTAATAGATGAGTGGCTAAAACAACTATGGGACATTTGTACAATGGAATTATACTCAGTTGTAAAAAAGAAGAGAATTTTACCCTTTGCAACAGTATGGATGGATCTGGAGAACATTATGCTAAGTGAAATAAGCCAGTTCAAGAAAGAAAAATATCATATAATTTCACTCATATGTGGACTCTAATGAACGAACTTAACTAAGAAGCAAAACAGAGAGAGTCATAGATGGAGAACAAATGGCAGCTATTTTGGGGTGGTTAGGGGGTGGTGGGGTTGAGCAAAAAGTAAAAAGGACTCATGGAAATGGATAACAGTGTGGTGATTGCTAGGGGTGGGGCATATTAGGGGACTAAATGGTAATGGGCAAAAAATACAATAAAGATTACATTTTAAAAAATAAAGCTTTAGAATGTCCTAGTTGAGATCTTTAGAATTATGGTAGCCAATGAAAGTTAACTAGAAAATGGCATCCCAGAAAAAAATTTTACAAAAAGTAGATCCCCTAGTTTGCAACTCTGGAGTTCCTGGAAAAGCCTACACTGCCCAATCAGCTCAAATCTGCTTAAAGCCTTCGACAGTCTATCCCCACAGGTAGCAGTATCCTATCAAATGGAAGGCCCTAGGACAGGGGTGTCAAATTCATTTTCACGGGGTGGGGGTGTGGGGTGAGGAGGTGCACATCAGCCTCCCAGTTGCCTTCAGAGGGCTGAAATAATTTTAGGACTGCATAAATGTAACTACTCCTTAACTGTTAAGGAGTTGAAATTACATTCGGCCCTTTGAAGGCAACTACGAAGCAGAGGTGGTGCCCCCAGTGAGAATGAGTTTGATGCGCCTACCCTAGGGTTTCTGCAGCCTATCATGGAGAAATTCCTAATATGTGGGATGCTAGTACCCTGCCAACCCCTCTGCAATACTCCAATTCTCCCTGTTATTAAACCGACAGGGGAGTACAGACTGGTCC
>PVKM010005193.1:0-48816 GCA_004027735.1 Carollia perspicillata
TGCTGAGTGTTCTGCACTTTTCGACCAGAAACAGCATGACCTCCGTGCCCCACCCTCCATATTGACCTGATCTCACCCTAAGTGACTTTCTGTTTCCTTGGATGACAAAAGGACTCAAAGGGAAACATTTTGCTGATGTGGAAGAGGTGAAACAGAAAACAGCAGAAGCACTACAAGGCATCAAAATCAGCAGGCTCAAAAACTGTTTTGAGCGGTGGAAAAAATGTCTCAATAGGTGTCCTGCATCAAATGGAGCGTACACTGAAGGTGACTGAAGTTTAAACATGTAAGAATAAATACACAATATTTTATAAATAAACTCCAGGGGTTTTCTGGGGTCCTCCCTCACACATTAACTGCATAAGCTTCTAAAACTCTTAGTATCTGTAAAAGGCAGGTGTGTGGCTAGTTTTTAAAGATGGTTCTCCCCAAACCACATCTCTATATGCAACCTTTTGTAATCCCCTCCCATTAGACCTGACAACAGAATGAGGCAGAGCTGACAGCGCACGGCTTTGTGACTTCTTATGAACCTAAGTCAAGAAGAAGCCTTGCCACTACACCCTGAGGCTGCTCTGGGGGAATCCAGCCATGAAATAAGTAGACCGACTGCCTAGTAAGAACCTGCTGTGAGGAAGGTGGCCTTCCAAAGAGGCCACGCGAAGAGAGAAATGTGACTCAAATACGTGTGTGAAGAGATATCCTTGCATCCCACTCAGTCAGGCCTTCCGACGACTTCAGCACAGGTTGTGCTCTAATTCTCACTGCATGAGGGAGACAGGGAGCTGAGCCCAAGCAACCGACAAAACCTCAAGAAATAATTATATTTTTAAGTCATTCACTTGAAAGGTGGTTTGTTGCACAACAATAGGTAATAATGGGAACAGCAGAAAATTAAGGAAGGACAAGGACAGGAAGGTGACACCTCTTCCCATTACCTAAAAAATTTAAAAGGGCAGTAAAACCGGAGGGTGTTGGCTTCGTCACCTCAGATTAGCTAAACTGACAAGAGGAAGGGGAGTATAGATGGGACTGAGTGTTACAGAACAGTGTTGTGGGTGTGGAATTGGTATTGTCGTGAATGGGAGTGAGTTCTCAACTGAAATGCAACAGCTTCTTGCCTTCATACCATCTACTCTGTTCAGTCAGTGGCTCTGTAGTTGTGACACTCACTCGCAAGAGGAAAATCCAGGATCTATGAGTATAAAATAACTCAGTAAGTTAAATGGACAGTGAGACAACTCCAAATGAAGGCAGCACTGGGGATGGAGAGGAAGGTGAGTCTGGGGCTAAACTCTTCAACTGGCGTCAGGAAGGTCAATGCACCACAATACCGAGGAGAGCGTAGAGGGCGGTAGAATCGCAAGGTACAATACGCAAAAGTTTTGCCCTGAAATGGAAGTATAGCATAGTCTCTGACATATATTTTTAAAGAAAGCTTTAATTTTATTGAAGGAAAGCATTTTTAATGCTTTAATGCATAACAGCAAATTAACTTCCTTAATAGTTTATATTACCAACAGTTATTGCGAGAGTTTTATATTTAATACTTTTACATACAGTTAAGTTTGTGCAGTATAATATGCATATTTGGACTTAGCCAAATAAAGTACCTTTCCTGACATTTTCTTAATCAAAATAGAGAAGTATTGCTCAAGGCTTCTACGATGAGTATCATTATTTAAGGGTCAATCAAGAAACAAAAAGTGTAAGTTTCAGACATTTAGGTTTGGGTTTAAGATAAGGAAGAATATTCCAGTGGTTAAGATCTTTCCTTTGAGCTGCCTCAGGAGAAGATGATTTCCCCATAAAACTGGGTAGTGATGTTAGAAAGGTTATTCTGCCAGGAGAGTCGAATCCCTTAAAAATTCATAAATTTCAACCATAAAATGTCTATGAAATTTAACAATTTCCAGGTATTCTATTTATGAGCTGCATCTACAAAAAATGTCACAGGGATGTGATTTTTCCTATTAGGGCACCTTGAAGATATGAAGCAATAAATTTACCTTGTCCTGCCGATTGGCCCCAATACCCCAGTGCATGTACAACATCGGCCCTATTCAAGAAGCTCCTTCCAGCTTAAGTGTGTAGGGAGGGGAACCTAGCGCTACCTCCATGACTGCCAGCTTGTCTAGTGTTTTCTCATGAATGGGGAGATGTCCCAGCCACTCCCAGTTTGACTGATACAAGTGTCACTGGTGCTTCCAGAGGCATCTCCAGTGTAGACCAACCAAGCAAGGCAACTGGTGCCATTGTCATAAAACCAAACCCTCCGACAAAAATGCACGTGGTGTGCACTCAAGTCATTTTCAGGCTCTGGACACCAATTTGAGTGATGACCTCACACCTTACACCCATTCTAGGCAGTGTCCACAGAACAATTGTTCCCAAAGTCTGTGCAAGTCTAGGGAAATACATTCACTTAGTCCAAGATGATAAGATCTCTACAAACCAACCGCATTAGGCTTACTTGCATCCATTTGCCCGCCTGTCACATGTGCTTGCCCACCCCTACTATGTCATAGAGCCAGTTTCTCTCAATAGAATTAGTGACCTACCTTCACACCAATTCTTTCCTTCTTCTTTCACTTGGGAGGAGGGAGGAGCAGTTGGGGTAGGGTTGGTAGGGGTGATTATTTCTCTGATAGCTTTTTTGATTATTTGGGTTTTATGGAAATTATGTGGATTTCTATTTCAAGGAAAAAATAGCAAAAAAAAAAAGCCATGTCTATCACTGGAATAATGCTTTTAGATCTGTATGATTTTGCAAATATTTTCCCCTAAAGCCTCCCATAGTGCATGGTTTCACATTTCTTTTTAATTATTTTATTTCTAGCATTCTATTTAAGTTCTACCAACTCAAGAAAGTCCCACGTGAATGTGCAATGTATGGTCTTCTTAGAGGGAATTTGATGGGAGAAACTATTTACAACTGCAGATTCAAATCAAACCAACGTTTAAGTGCTATAGGGACCTATGGTTAGGAGCAATGAGCTATTTGCGTATTATCAGGCACATTTCACCTTGGAATGTCACTCACTATAACTTGTGGGCAGTGTCTTTAAAAACACAGATACATTTTTTTGAAATAAGAGCTTACTAATATTATAGTTGTTTTGCTAGTGTATTAATTGTTAGTCTAGCATTAATAGTTTTCCTTTTCTTTATTTAAATCACCTATACAACATTGCTCTTCTGTTTTATCTTTAAGAAGAAATGATCTGAAAATACTCATATCACTTAATTCAAGTGCACGAAATCATGAATTATACAACTGGAGTAGACTTAAAAACTATTTGGTATTTCAAGAGGATAAATTAGAAGTTACATGAGTTGGCTACAGACCCAGAGATGGTTCTTTCCACATGTAAAAGATCATCAGCTCTCCTGCCCCTACTGATGTACTTTGTGCAATATCCTTAGAAGTTTATAGTAGAGACAAAACGGTTTTATCAACCTCAGTAATAACTGATTAGAACTGGGAATTCAATTTTCTTGAAGCAAATTTCAAAGAAATATTGCATCCCTTTCAAATTAATAAAATTATATATTTTGCTTTTAAAATGGCCATTTTCAAAATTCAAAAATTCTAAGTGAGTATTCAGAACATGGTACTCCTTAAAAATTAAAGACAAGATTTTACTCCTTAGTTATATCTTTTGCCTTTTAAAGCAGACATTTCTAATGGGAAAAACTTGTATGCACATGCTGCCAGGAAGATTCATTTTCTTTCTCCTCACAGACGCCACAGTCCTTCAGACATTTACCACTTTTTCCTGGCAGAGCTGCCCCACAGCGAACGTTTGCACGCTCTGTTCCAGCTCTTGGCCAGGCCTCTCTAGAGCTGCTTTCCAGGAATCTTTGGAATTAAAACCATGTCTTCCTTGTTTCTTTTTGTTCTTCCTTCAGTTAATTATTCTTTTTCTTCTCTGCACATAACTATGGAATATGCTGTCTAACGTCTCAGTGCGACTTTTAAAAGAAAAAAAAAACATTTTAGTCCCATGTGTCAGGCTATCTTTAAACCTCACGAATTAAAGCTATATGACAGTAACAAATGTCACACTTTTATTAAAGATTTTAAAACTATTATTTCTCTTTAACAGTTTAATTGATCTACAATTGACATACAATGAGCTGTATTTATTTAAAATACGCAATTTAGCAAGTTTAAGTGTATGGGTTTACCCATAGAAACCATCACTACAATCTAAATAATGAAAATACCCTTTACCCTCCAAGCTTCTTTCATGCATGTTTTTAGTCCTTGCTCTCCCTGCCAGGCAACCATTGATCTACCTTCATCAAAATAGGTTCATTTGTATTTTCTAGAATTTTATATAAATTATATAGTATGTACTCTCTTTTGTCTATTTTCATAAAATGTAATTATTATGAGATTCGCCCATGATGTAGCATCTTTAAATAGTTCATCTGCTTTATTGTTTAGTATTCAACTGAATGGATATTCTAGGGTTTGTCATTCAGTGATTGACATTTGAGTGGTTTTCAATATTGGGCTATTACAACTAAAGTTGCTATGAGCATTCATGTACAAACATTTGTATGGACATATGCTTCTGATTTTTATGGGTGAATACTTAGGAGTGCGATAACTGGATTATATGGTAAAAATATGTTGAGCTTTTTAAACCTTCAAATGGTTTTACCAAGCAGTTTCTGTCATTCTACCTCCCCATCAGCAAGTAGTGCACGAGTTCCCCTTCATCCACATTATTAGCAACATGTGGTAGGCTGGGACTTTTGTTCAAATTCATGTTAGCCATTCTTAGAGCCATGTACTAATATCTCATCATGGTTTTCATTTGCCTCTCCCTAATGACTAATGACATCAAGCACCTTTCCTACTCTGCCTTGACTGATAACGGGACCAGTGTGGCTTTGATGTCTTCACAAATATCCAGGGTCTCTAACACACACACCTGGACTAAGTGAGATCCACAGAACTCATCTAATGGGAAACCCTAGATGTGCATAAATATCCCACCAATCTAGCTGATAAAAGTGAAATAAAACAACATGTAGATGGAAACAGCACTATAGATCAAGGGAAAAGATACAGTGAAAAATTCAAAAGAAAATCGTTCTTTAGATATCACTTAGTATAAGGACCAGGAGAATTTTTTTTTGAAAACTGCCAGATTCTCAATAGCATTTAAAGGAGGAATGATCACAGTCAGACAGGAGCAGAAAACCACTTGTCTCTTCTGGTTTTCTGCTCTTGTTCTCCTCTGATCACCCCATTAAATGAGTGACAATTTACTCGTCTCTTTCTCCCTCCAACTGACTAGGCACAGAGTTGGAAGAGGGAATTGGCTGTCCACAATTCCTCCACCCCACCATGCCCAGGTTAGGCATGTTTTTGATGATGCACTGAAAGGCTTTAAGTACGAATATCAACGGTCTGGGAAACATTAGAACTTTGACTCTTACTGGATAGTAGCAACGGAAAAGCCACCCTGACAGTGCGCTAGTGAGCTCGTTGGCTACAGACCAAGTGTGAAGAATGGGGAGAGCTCATCTCAGGAAAACTCGAAGAAATTGAACATGTAGTCTCTCATCTTTACAAAGCCCATCTATCCCACGTTATTTCAAGCATTTACTTCATATACTGGAAGGTATTTTTTTGTGTGTTTGTTGTTGTTAGAAGCATGGAGGGGGAAAATGACTTCAGAAAAACAACATAAATTTCTCCACTATTATTTCCACATTCCTTGTTGACTCACAAGCCTCTCCTGCGATAAATAATTTACTGCAATAAAAAATTTACCACACTAAAACTATCATTAAGGTCACTGAAAGAATAAATCATCATGTTTTACACAGTATGCCCAGCCAACCAACTTTACTACTTGGATTTTATTTGCTGGGTGATGGGACACGCAAGGCAGTTAGAAGAAGCAGGCATTACTGAATGAAAATTAAAACATTCCTGCAGCAAGCCACCAGGACTGAACATGACCTTTGGGAAACAAATCAAATAGTCTCATAAAAGTTGTGCTTCAAGCTACATCAGAGCTATTTTCATGGACAAAGCCCCCAGTGTGATCTTTGGCGATACGTACTCCTGACTCTCACAGAGAACAGGATGTGATGCTGGCTTGTTAACAATCTTCAAAAACAACGTGGACACTTGCACATCATTTTGTGTCCCCAAATACTTTAAAAAAAAAAAAAAAGCCCTCCAAAAAATGGTTTAGCCTTGTGTCTTTTATATGTATATAATGTATCAGGTCTATTGGAAGACTTTAGATAAGCATTTAATAACTGTAACTTAAACAACAATGTGAATAAACCATTATTGAATTGTTAAAAGGAAATTATAGATATGTTAAAAACTGCTTTGTGAAACTTACCTCCTTTTCAAAGAATTATTGCTTAATTGTTAAGATATTGTGTAGTTTTAAAATGCAATAAAAATAATTATTTCAAAACAGTATATCTTGAATAGAGAGAAAAATTGTAATTTCTAAACCTTGTTATTCATATTTAGAATACAATAAAGAGGAGAACATTGCTTGAAGTTGAATGATAATTTAATAAAATGTTTCCTAATCATAACTTTCAATTATTATTCCCCAAACACTTACTTCACTCAAGCTTCATTTATCATTTGTGACTTTTTAGTTATGCTTTCCAAATATTATTCATTGATTTAATCAATATTTGCTGTGCTCCTAGTATATATTTTAAGCGCTGTGCTAGTCATGGCTGGAGGTATAAGATGGCTACAGTATCCTTTACTTCTGCCATCAAGGATCAAGTTCACATGATATCTGTACCTGTGACTCTAAAGCTAAAAGGAAAGAAAGCAACAACTGCAGTTGAGCTTATGAACACAGGAAGCCAGAGTATTGGGAGGTTCACATCCATGATGCTACCAAGTCACTAGGACTGTTGGCCGGATTGGAGTGAAAAGAATATGGAGACATGTTGTAAAATCTCATGGAGAGCGGGATGACAGCTAGTGGCCCGGGGCGGGGGGGCAGGGGAAGCAGTTAGGCAGTGGAGAGACTGAGCAAAAAGGAAAAAGGACTCATGGACATGGACAGCTGTGTGGTGATTGCTAGGGGGCTAAAGGGTAGTGCAAAAAATTTACAACAAGGATTAAATTAAAAAATAATATTTTAAAAAATCTTAGGGAAGCAAGGAATTGACAATGACCTCAATTTCCCTCATGTCCTCAAGATTTTCCTTATTTTTTTATTAGAACTGTGTCTTCATGTTCAATATGCACAATAACATCTATCATTTCATTGGTATAAGGCTTTTGAGATTTCTTTATGGTGACTCAAAGCAGGTGGGTAGGAAGAATGAGCCGGGACCTTATTTAGATGGACATTAGGACTAAGCTGGACTGGAAAACAATTTAGATCCTATGATATGACACTGAATCAGAGCAGAAGGATCAGGCACAGTGCTCATGGGAAATAGTGACAAAGTCACTCTTCTGGGAATCCAAGGACAGTGAGTGAAGCACGACGGCGTGCCCAGCAGTCTGAGGCAGGCGTTGTCCATTCCTGAGCATCCCAGCCTCAGACACCAATCAATCTGGGAATCAGAGGAAATTCTCCCTGAACCAGGAGACTAGCAGGGACAAGGGAGGGGAGACATATCCCCAGGCACTGAGTTACAGCAAGAAAATGCTCTCCTGGGCTGAATGATGAGGTGGGACTTCAGATTAAGGACCAGCACAGAATCCCATACCTCTAAATCAAGCCAATACGTGGGCAAGTGAAGAGGCTTTCAAGTGTGTGAGAGTAGCTTGTGGAGGATAGAGAGGTAAAGGTAAGTGTGTGGGGCCTGATGTTTACATAACTTTGAAGCCCCCTTTAAACAAAAATATATATAAATATATACAAAATTATAAGTACAAAAAGTTAGGATTCTTTTCAGAAACTTGAAAGGTGTCCATGCAAGCAGGGCTTTGTAGTTTAAACTCATTAGCTTTATAGCTGTACAGGAACCAGGGGCTTTGAAAGAAATAATGTGATAACTTTTTTGTTGCCCCTGAAGCGCCCACCAGTTTCTATACTAAATTTGGTAAAGAACATCTTTTCTGCCCAGTCTGAAGGGCGTGGGAATCAGAGTGGACCTGACTTTCAACTTCTGTGATCATAGAGGTCAACCATGGCAATGTGGAAAGGATGGAATCGGAAAAAGTGAAGCAGGAAATTTACACAGGAAACTTTCACTTGCAAAGGTGAAATGAAATCATTGATTTCCCTTGCCAAGTTTCAAAAGATGACATTGTATATCAGAAAATAGTTACATGAGCAGGTGTGCATTTTTGAGTATTATTTTTATATAAAGTCTATGTGAGTGTGAGGGATAAAAACCAAGAGAGTAGTAACGTTCAACAGTTGGCAATATTTTTAAAAAATTTTGTAACTGAAAAACATGCGACAGCTACAATATAGGCAGAAAAGAAAAAGGGTAATCATTGTCAACCCAGATAGATCCATTTTGGTTTTTGTTCATTCTTCATAGGTTTTTAAAATTAGTATCTTTGCTTACATCATCCTGTGTCCTGTGAACCAGACGAGAATCTTCCTGAGTGTTACAACACACCTCTGCTACTTATTCACTAACTTCTAAACTGCACCCTCCTCTCTTTGACCCTGGTTCAAGCTGCATTTCATGCTTTAACCACCATTTCCATCCCTGCCGCTAATGGTTTAACAGCTAGTGCAGACCTTGATTTCAGTAATGGAAGCGCGATGCCCAGAATACAGGTGTTAATAGCCCCTCTCTACCCTGGACTGGGTAGACCACATGTAGATCACTGTGTTCATTCTCAGAAACACATTTTATAAGGGTCATTGACAAATGGAATTACATTCATTCAAAGGAGGATTAGCAGGATGTTGAATGCCAAATGAGGGACATTAAAGAAATTGAGGGTCTTTAACCTTGAGAAGAAAAGCCCTGGAATGAAATGGGGAGACCTGACGGATCCCATCAATTACCTAAAGTTTAGGAGACTTTAGGAACTCACGTGGGAGAGGCATCATTAGGCTGGCTCTATCTAGCTCAATCATTAGGCGTGAGTTCCTGGGAATCAAGTTGCTGCTCAATGTAAGTGAACTTCTCTAACCAAGAAGGCTGCCTGAAATTTTAATAAGCTCTCTGTTCCCCCACCCCGAGAGTGTGCAAGCAGAGACTGGGGTATCACCTGGCAGATCTGCTTAATTGGGAGATAAGTCAAATTGGCTGGAGTTACCAACTCAGATGTCTTCAAAGGCTCAGGCAGGTATGTGAGAGGATGCAGGGCAGAGTTAATACAGGGGCACAGAACATCTGGCATGCCAGAGAGCGAAACATCCAACTGCAGCCCCCAGCTGACGGCAGTCCCATTATATCTGAAACATTCAGAATACACACGCACGTGCGTACAGTAAGCAGGCCATATTTGGCCTATAGACACCAGTCCATGACCTTGAAACTATGTCATTTCTGAGATGTCTCTTAAGGGATGTTACAATCCCTGCATTTTAGGACTGTGTTTGGCACTGTGCCCTAGGGATTATAATATTTTTATGTTAATGACCATGAATCACTATGCCTATTTTAACTTGAACTAAAACTGTGTCATTTGTAGGATTTCATTGATATTTAACCTTTTCAGGGAAAAAAAAACGTTTATAAGTTGGAATGTATTTCCTTTTTTTTCTCATCACCACCCCCAAACTCAAGGGAAATTAATAATTAACAGGCGCCACCCTGACTGGCATGGCTCAGTTGGTTGAGAGTCTTCCCGCAAAATGAAAGGGTTTGATTCCCAGTCAGGGCCCATGTCTGGGTTGTGCTAGCCTGGTCCCCAGCTGGGGCACATGTGGGAGGCAACCGGTAGATGTTTCCTTCCCTCCCTTGGTCCCTCTCTGCTCTTTCCCTAAAACTAAATACAATCTTTAAAATAAAAGAACTAACAGGTGTCCTCACCAGTGGCACTGAATATCATTACAGATGCAGGTAAACAGGGTCCTTGAAAACCGAGAATCTGAATCAGATTTTCCCATCGAATAATCTGCATTCTTTTTCAACAGTATTTCACAGTGAGTGCCTACCAACAACTAATATGGAAAAAGGAGATTAAAACGAATACCTGGGATTTAAATAACTGTGCTTTTGTCCAGATAGAGAAAAACCCTTCTCTTTGTTTCAAATAGTTAAACATAAATAAATGTCTACTTTTGACCACTGAAAAAAATTTTAACTTTTCTATGTTTAAATTAAATTTATTTGGCATTTTTCACAGGAATAGAACAAAGCATCTTCAGATTTGTGTGGAACCACAAAGAGCCCCAATAGCCAAAGCAATCCTGAGAAAAAAGAATAAAGCCAGAGGTATCCTACTCCCTGACTTCGAATGATACTGTAAAACCACAGTAATCAAAAAACTGACGGTATTGGCAAAAATAGCATGATATTGGCAGAAAAACACACACACAAACCAATGGAATAGAATTGAGAGCCCTAAAATAAACCCGCACATTTACAGGCAACTAAGTTTTGACAAAGAAGCCAAAAACATATAATAGAGAAAGGAAAGCATCTTCAATAGTGTTGGGAAACTGGAAAGCCACATGCAAAAGCATGAAAATACACTGCTATCTGACACCACACACAAAAATTAACTCAGAGTATATTAAGAATATAAAACCTGGAACAAAATACACAGATAATAAACTTATGGACCTTGGTCTCAGAGGGGTATCGGTGAACTAGACCCCAAAAGCAAGGGAAGTCAGGCAAATAAAATGAATGGGACTACATCCAACTTCTGCACAGCAAAAGAAAACAACAACAAAACAAAAAGACAACCAATTGGATGAGAGAAGATATTTGCTAACAATGATGCTGATAAGGGGTTAATACCTACGATACATGAAGAAAAGTCAGTTTTAACATATATTTTATAAAATACAGTTCTAATGATAGGTTTTCCATACGTAAGTAGTCAGATCATTGACAATAAACTGAACATCGGGCATTTTATTGTCAGATTCACAAAGTGATTTATGTGGAAAAATAACCTTAGGTATATAATAATTTGCCTCTTGTCTAACAGACCACTGTGTTGGGTCCCTGAGATTGAGGTGCCCGGCTGGCGCACTGCCATGTGGGACTGGATGAAAGTGGCATTTCTGAATTGACAGTTAACTACTAAAAATAACTAATGATTGAAGAGGAGGAAAATAACTGGAAATAGGAGTGAGCTTGGAAATTTAGCTTCGGACCTGTTGAGTTTGAAGCTCCTTTGGGATGCTCATGTGTCTAGTCAACAGATGGACATGGATGTTTCTAGAACTCAGGGGAGATATTTGCACTAGAACTCAGGGGAGATATTTGCACCAGAGCTTTAAATTTTGAAGTCTAGATGCTGTGTGAAGCCCAGCAAAGTGGGAAAGCCCACATAAGAAGAGCAGATCTAGTGAAGAGAGAATGAAGGGAAACCCTGGGAAGCTGCGCTAGTTAGAACGCGGGTGAGTTAAGGGCGCCTGAGAAAAAGCAGGACAGTGGAGGGTGGAGTCAAGAGCTGCAGGAACGCTGTTGCATGGAATCCAAGTTTCAAGAAAAAGGATGTGAGCAATAAAACCAAATGTCATAAAGGAAAAACGTCCTGGGGTGAGAGTAGCCCTGGTGACTTTGGCCAGACAAGTTTTCGGGGCAGGGGAGAGTCTGGATCTTAATTAGAGGTGATTAAGAAGGGGTACACGGGTCTCCAGCCACTCATCGTGAGTTCTTTAGTACCTCCCGTGCTGTAATCTTCTGCAAATATTATATTTTTGTTTTTCAAAAGTATACAATACCTCTTTCAACACTTTTAGGTAATACCTTATCTTTTTTCTTCTCTGCTTGGGTAGGCTCCCCAAATTTTTATTCCAGCTCACCCCTTCTTCCTCAGCTTCTCCTTCCCTTTCTACCAATTTGTTGCTGTCCATCCCATGGGAAAACGAAGAAGGATATACAAAAATATTCAAAACAAATATTGAAATAAAATTTGGTGAACCCCTAAAACATCCCAACTAGAGGGAGGATTAAATACATTATGGTATATCCTAAAGTATGTGGCTATTAAAAATGAATGACATAGAACTGTACTTACAGTTCTATACAGAAGGCACTTAATATGTTGATAATGTAAAAAGCAAACTTAGGAATAGTGTCATATAATACTATTTTTTAAATATGCATAAATATCTACCTATACATTCACTCATCTATATATTCATGCTTTAATATGTAAAACAGGTACAAAAGATACAATCTGAACTAACAATTTCTTGCTAGTTGAATGTTTATTGCACAAGTATCATTTCCATATTTTATATAATTTTTTTCAAAGTATTTTTGCATAGTTTATGTTTCAGTATTATGCTTATTTACTCATTACTGTACCGTAACAAATTGAGACTTTCTTTCTTCCATTCCTAGCTTACTCAGCTTTATCAAGTGGGTGTTTTGTTTTTATTCACATTTCTTCGGCTACTAATTTGACTCCTCAATGTTATTCCTACAGAAATACATGTATTAGGATATATACACATAAAACATTTTTGTAATAGTCAAAGTTAAAAGAAAATACCCAGTTAGTCAACAATGGAGAGAGAGTTAAATCATGACACATGGACACAATGAGGTATGTGGCTGTCAAAAAGGAGCCTTTTTTGAATTTATGTCTATGGTTTTGTTCGTTTAATAAACTGATACACCCTTTTGCTAGTATTTGCTTTTGCATCTTTGTATCTTATTCATTTGTAAAATTAGCCTGTATAGTTTTTGCTGTTACTGTCTTTCATTACTAGGTTGTGTTATTAGAATTAATCTAATCTCATCAAAAGGGTAGGCATCCCTTGTTGTTTTCCCACGATTTTGAATTCCATTACACTATATACAAATTATCCTTTCTTGTAAAATCACGAAAGAACTGGCTGAAAAGCCATTTCATTCTGGGTGTTCTGTGACTTTCTATTAACTTTAACTATTTCTCATAAGATACCTTAGTTTGAATTGCCTTTTCAATTTGTCCAGTAGTAATGGGGGAAGAGGAGAGGACACTGTAGAAAGTTGTATAGGCTTTGCTTTTGGAGGAAGCTTCATTTGAGTAAAAGCCTTGAAGTGAAAATAGCATTCTGAGATCAGGCAAAGAATGAGGGTGATCTTGCTTCCAGAGAGGAGAGTGGCGTGAATGGACAAAGGGAAGACGGCAGGAGGGGCCTCAGAAGAACAGCAGACACGTCCTGGTGACTGGAGGAAGCTTCGGTTTGGGCAACATCTGGGGTCTCTGGGTAAAAGAAGGCTTGGAGAGCACTAGGTAGTCTCAAAGCTCCCAGATTTAAGACAAAATTACTTTTGCGTTGCTAACGGTGTCTATGAGAATCCTGCTTATTCGTAAGGTCAAAAAGTAGAGATTTGGGACAAAATCTTAGTCTGGAAAAACCAGTGACTGGGCCTCAAATCCTCTCCAATTCTGAGGGCCTGTCCAGTGGCCACACCTTCCAGAAGCCATCTCCATTGACCATGGGGGGCTGTCCTTCCTCTTAAAACCAGCTCTTAGTCACACATAGTTTGCTCAATAGTATTTTTCAAGAGATATTTTAAATAATTGTAGTTTTAGAAAATTTGCAGGTAGTTCAGAAAATGCATACACAGGACTCCCATTTTCCCCTAATGTTAATGTTTTGTAATTATTGTCACAAAACTATAATTAAAACTGCAGACGACATTCAGATTTTACCACTTGTTCCTCTGATGTTCTTTCTGTCGTTCAGGATCGAATGTAGGTTGATATGTTGCATTTAGGCACATCTCCTTGGTCTCCTCTAATCTGTGACAGCTTCTCAGTTTTCCTGAGTATTTCAAGAGTATTGGGCCGATATTTTGTAGAATGTCCTTCGGTTAGTATTAGTCTGGTGCTTTCTCGTGATTTGAGTGAAAGCATGCAGAAAATATCACAGAGGTAAGATGGTCTTCTACTATGGACTCAGTGTTGTGCCCCCGTAACCCCAAATGCATAGATTGAAGCCCAAATCCCTAGTTTGACAGTATTTGGAGAAGGAGCCTCTACAAGATAATTATGCCATAAGAGTCAAGCCCTCATGAATAGGGTCAGTGTTCTGATAAGAAGCAACAGGGGTCACCGAGGATTTTCAGAGTAGTGCGACTACTCTTTGTGATACTACAATGGTAGATACATGTCATTATAGATTTGTCCAAATCCATAGAATGCACAACTCCAAGAGTGAATCCTACATCAATTGTGAACCTTGAGTGCTAATGATGGATCGAGATAGGTTTATCAATTGTTGATGATGAGGGTGGCTAGGCATACAAGTATGTTAGGGCAGGGAGTGTAGGGGAAATCTCTGTGCCTTCCTCTCAGTTTTGCTCTAAACCTAAAACTACTCTAAAACGGTCTTTAAAAAGAGAAGAGACAGGAGAGGTAAGTGCTCTCTCTCCTCCATGTGAAGGTACTATGAGAAAATTGCTCTCCATAAACCATGAAGAGGACCCTCACGAGACACTGAAGCTGTAGCACCTTGATCTTGGACTTCCCAGCCTCCAGAACTATGAGAAATAAATGTTCGCTGTTTAAGCCACCTGGTCTATGGTAATGTGTTGTAACAGCCTGAGCAAAGAGACTTTCTCATAAGATACCAGGAGTATATGAAATCAGTATAATTGGTAAAAATATATAACTATCACTGATGATGTAAACCACAATTTCTTGGTTAAGGTAGAGATTTATAGGGTTTGTCACTTTAAATTCACTGTTTTTCTCTTTTTATACTCTTATTATTTAGAGGCTAGTCACTAAATCCAGCCCACACTCAAGGGGAGAGAAATTAAGCTCCATCTCCACATACTATTGAACGTTCTATATGGAAGTTATCTACTTATATGAGTACAGTCTCATGGATACTTACTTTAGTCAATAGATTACAATCATATACTGTCATTATTTATTTTGTTGCTCAAAGTTAAAGTTCTTTTAACAAGTCCCCTGGGTGCATTTGTTAACTGTCCACCCCCTTCCTCACACATGAGATAGTCCCAGCTCTCCCTGCACTAGACTATAAACTCCTGGACCCAGACAGGCTATGTAGGGCCCCTTTGCTTTCCCCCATTATATTTTGCATAGATCATTGAGTAAATATTTGTCAAATACCTGTTGAGAGGGGATAAGTGTAGAGAGACATGGAGATAGATCTGTCCTTCTACCACAAGGTAAATCTATATGAAAATCATTTTAGCCAGATAATTTTGTGCCCTAATCTTATAGGACACAGGGTGGGATGGAGGAGGTGGGGGCAGAAATGTTAGAAAAATCGAGGGCAAATAAAGCATACTTAAGGAAAAAATGAAGACATCTTCAAGACAATTTTCACTTGTAAAGAGCTGTTTATATCAAAGCCTATTTCCCCTAAATATAAACTTTGACTTTCCACTTCCTGCAATGTCACATCTGTGTGAAGCATTCCGGCCTTTCCTGCAAAACTGCCCATTTATGAAGAAGAGCCACAAATTTTAGAAAATCAAAACCCTAAAGACTAATTTTAAAACAACATAAATTTTGTAAAAAAAAATGAACTAACATTTACCCAACATAAAAAGGAAACACTGTAAGTTTTAATTACCCTAATTTTAAAAAACCCAACTGTTACTATTGCAATAATCAATTCCAAAGCTGCATATACTAATGAGATAAACACACTACTGTGATACTTGAAAGCTCTTGACCCTAATGTACTAGAGATGTGTGATTCTCTAATTAGGATTCACACCATCACGTGCTATTACATTTATCAGCCCAGGACTGCATTTGTAAATTCCTTTTGTGAGCAAAATGCCAAGTGTTCAAAGGCCAAGTCTAAACAGTGAAAATGAAGCAGAATATCAAGTCATTATGGAACAAATTCAGGCAGCGTGCACAATAATCACCGAGGCCAAAGCTTCGTCCTAGGCTCTGGGACAAGTAAGCAAACTAAGTACGAAGCCACAGCTTCACATAGAAACAATGAGTTAAGTGTACTTATTAAGGCAAAGTTTAACAAGCTTGATTGCTATTTATTCCAATTAAGAAGCCAAAAACTAACTATGTAGAGACAACTACGTTATGATTGAATTCAGAAAATAAACTGACTGCAAGAAGGGCATTCCCAAACCTGAACTGGGTTTGCAATGAAAGAAGGCTGGGGGAGGAGTGGACTCATCAGCAGAGGAAGTCTACTTTTCTCCCTGTTTTATATTTGAAGTCATCTGATTGGACGAGCTGCCGGCCCAAGAAGTGCTTAATTTTCTAATATGTCTTGAAATGGGCTGTCTGCACATTCCGCACAAAGTCAGAGCCAGGGTGCGCATGCTGTTCACCGATAGCTTCTACAAATGCTCTACTCCCCTCATTCACCTCAGGAAACACACCACCTGATCCCCAGTTAACACAATGATTTACATAAAACGAAACCCACTATGTCTTTGTTTCCCTGTCACCCATCTGCAGAGTTCCCAGGCAGGGCAGCTTTGAAGGAAGCGCTGAAAAACATGTCTATCGAAAATGACCACCGCCCACGCCCACACCCATCCCTGTTCTCACCCACCAGTCTGCACGTATTCTACACAAAGGGAAACGAAGAAAAGAGAGACTCCTCCCTCTTGCATTTCAGCACTAACACTTCTTGCTCCTCACTCTGCAGGTATTTCAAAGCACAATGTTACCAACAGCAGCTGGAAACATGCGAGCAGAGACCTTCCTTACGGAGGGAAGCAGGGCCTCTTTGCCTCAGAAAAGCCTCAGGGATGCAAGGGGTCCTGCTCACTGCTGTTTGAGATGCCAATTGGTGACAATGAGCGGTAGAAATGAAATGATCTGTTTTGGGAAGCTAGTCGCAGTGGCGAGGACGATGTCAGGAGGGCGTGGTGCTCCCTTTCTGTCCCATTTTCGTCATTACTAAAGCTGTCTATTTGAAAGGGTTCTTCAGAAAGATAAAGAGAAAATCTAATTATGGCCATTTATAACACTGAAATGTTTTCCTCTAAAAGCGCCTTAAAATATATTAGGTAAGATTTATTTCATTATCAATTAATGTGAATTAGGGCAAGGTTGGTTAAGACAAGCTTTGTCCTGTTTTTCTCGTCTTAAGTAAAACTGAACAGGAGCCACTGGGGAACAGATGCTCAATCCCTTTTCATATCTCCAACTACTGTGTACCGAAGACCGATCTTTACCCTGGTATTTCACTGCATATGGTTATTGTCACTGCACATTTATCATGGGTACATAATTTATCTGGAAATATTTGTGATTTTAATTTAAATGGAAATAAAATTTTCATTCAGCATAAAGGCACATAGGGGCTAAAATTATAAGCATAAACCTTGAAATGGCTAGTGCCTCACAGTTGTTCTAAATCTGAAATTCTGAAGATATTAGGATGACTGTCTTCAAATGGATTTGATTTCTGTATTAAGAAAAGACAGAGCCCTGGCCGGGTGTTCAGTCGCTTGCTGCGTCACCCCCAATACACTAAGGTTGTGGGTCTGATCCCAGTTAGGGCACATAAGAAATCAATGTTTCCCTTTTTCTCTCTTTCTCTTTCTCCTTCTCTCTCATTCTAAAATCAATACATTTAAAACAATTAAAAGATAAAAGAAAAGGTAGACAGAAATTTAATACTGAAAGGAGCTTTTTCAAATGTTAAGACATGGCCTTTTTACAACTAGCGAAGCATAGTAAGAGGTTCAATGATAAAAGATCAGACAGAAAACATTTAGGGTCAATTTAATATGAGATGATTTAACTATAGGAAACCTAAAAAAAACAAAAATATGCTTAATACCTTTGGACATAAACAAATGTGACTGTGATGAAATCCAGGTGGTAACTTTACCAAGCCTGGCCAGGTGTCCCCTCCGTCAGGGGGGACGTGGCGCCGCAGCAGCAGCAGCTGGGAAGGAGATGCGTGGGTGAAGGGGGAGGGGGCCCAGCAGGGAGGGCGAGCCCGTGAGGGGCTCCACCCCGCTGTGGCGTGAGGGGATAGCAGCCCGGCCCGGCTATCTTTATTCACTGTCCAAGGGAAACTTCAAGTATAGATTTTTATGAGATTTCTTTTTTTTTTAAACACTGGAAATTATTTTCCCCCCATAAAATTTTCTGGCCAGCTGAAATACAGTTGGAGGAGGCCTTCAGGAAGCCCGGTTCTGCCTCCGATGTGGAAGGGTTCTTTCTGCAGGAGCGAAGCGGAGCTGATCCTGGTAGGCAGTCAGACAAACTGGAGCTGCCACTTACTGGACTCACTGGCGCGGCCAATGCAGAGGGTACGCATCCAACTTGCACGGACACTGCTACGGCCTGGGTGCGTGTCTCCCTCTCCCCCATAAAAAACCAGCTGCGTTAAAGCCCTAAGCCCGTGGTAATGGTATTTGGAGGTGGGGCCTTTGGGAGATAATGAAGTTTAGATAAGGTCACGAAGGCAGAACCAGAGGCCTCATCAAGAACCTGACAACGTCAGCACCTTAATCAGCCTCCCAGGCTCCTGTACCATGAGAAATGAGCATTTGTTCTTTAAGCCATCCAGTCTATGGTATTTTTTTGTTATAGTAGCCTAGACAGACTAAGACAGATGCTTAACTTAAAATTACTGAATAACTCTTGATAAAACTCAGTATCTTTATTGCCAAAATGAATTTTAAATTTCACATTAATCTATGTAATGGTAACATAATGTTCTGTTTTTATGAGTTTTTAGGAAGGGACAGAGAAGTCCTTTATGGTGTTTGGCTGCCTGGACTGCCCAAGTTTTATGGCAGGCAGGGCCTAAGAGGAACTTGGCCCAGGAAGTTGGTCAGCCCACAAACGTCAGATTCCAGCTGAGCCAAGCAGAGTTCTTTCTTGCTCTGTGCTCCCTGAGATTCCATGGGGGAGAGGAAGAGACAACCCGAGGCTCCAGGAGACAGAAGCAAGTGTGGGCAGTCAGGCAGCTTATTGGTGTTGCAGATAAGAAAAAGGTGGACCACACATATCCAGATATCAACACTGGGAAAAATGAAGATGGAACAAGGTTAAAACCCACAAGGAGGAAGCTCTGGAGGAAAAGTCTTACCACCACTTGTACACTATGGCATCCCTTAGGCAGGCACCCTCAGTCAGCCTGCTGCAGGAGACAGTGAAATCTCAAAGGTATTCAAAGGGGTCAGACAAGGTTAGACTTGTGAGACCCAGAAAGTCCACGGGAGGACCATCGTGCACCACAAATGACACACAAGTATTAAATGCAAGTGTACGACATGGAGCTACTGGAATGCTGCTCTACATCTGATACAAAGTTGCAGGGAGATGACAGGTGGAGCTCGGAGATGCTCAAAGGTGCTGCTTACACCTGTGGTTCTTTTTTATTATTTATTTTGTTGTTGTTGTTCAGTTACGGTTGTCCCCATTTTCCCACCATTACTGTCCCCGTGCCCTGCCCTCCCCACCTCCCATATTCAATCCTCCCCCCACCCCGTTATCTTTTTCCGCGGGTCCTTTACACACGTTCCTTGACTTGACCCTTCCCCTTTCCTCCCCTATGAACCCCCTCCCCCCAGTTACTGTCAGTTTGTTCTATATACCTGTCATTGTAAGCCTTTTCAACTGAACACCACTTTAAAGATATAGAGAAAAACATTTTGGCACAATGGTGAGGGTGGAGCCAAGAGTTAAAAAATCACCCTTGCATGCCAATGAGGTAAACCAATAGGAAAACGCCCAAAAGAGCAAGCCATTGACTCTCCCAAGTCCCCTACCGCTCAGTATATTTTCTTGGAGAGGCCATTTACGCAGGCCTGAATCAAAGTGAGTGGCATGCATGATACTCCCCAATGTCACCAAAATCTCAGCACTGTATCATAAATCAGTGAACCAGTGTGCCCACATAAACAGCGTCAAACCACAGTGTAACACTGCGTGCTGCCTGGAACACAGCCACTATCTCTTCAGAATCTAAGCTGATTTTCCAGGGATCTGTAGGGAGTCGTGAAATCCAGTTTTTCTTTGTGTGAGCCCTGATGAGATCCCCTGCGTCCTCTCTCCCACCCGGCCCCACTTTTTCTGGGCTTCGCATTGAACACACACCCCGTCTCGCCAGCATCTTCTTTTACTGAAGTCCAACATTGTCCACGGTAATGCAGCTCCGGGTTACCTTTTATATCAGTGACTTCTGCTCGGGTATAAAAGCTCTTTAAAGTCGACTAAAAATTATAGAATTTATGCTCATGTGAAACATTTCATCTATTATCATTCTCTTCAAAATGACTGAGTGAATTAGAATTCTGGTTATACCTTGAGCACTACTTTAAATATGGGCATATATAAAGGTAATTGCAGTTTTCTCTAACCTGAAACTTTTAGCATAATTATCCTCCCTGCTTGTCAACTTAACTTCCCTGGTATACCCTTGCTTTATATTATTTGTATTGACTTTGGTTACTTCACTCTTAGTACATTTTAAGACGTTGTTTGCTTTGTACATCATTCAATTGTACCGTTGAGTTCTTTGTGTGTCAAGTAGGCACCAACTCATCCTAGGCACATAGTATCTCCTTGGAAGCAGACAGGGGTATGTTAGTAAGTAAATGAGGAAATACTTTTTTTAAACGAAGATCTTCAGAACCACTATGGGTTGAATTGCGCCTGCCTCTCCCTACCCCAAGTTCGTATGTTCAAGTCCTAACCCTTAGTGCCTCAAAATGCAATCTTGTTTGGCGATCTTTACAGATGTGGTTATCTGAAAATGAGGTCAGGATGGACTCTTATCCAATATGACTGGTGCCCTCCTAAAATGGGGACATTTGGACAGAGGCGGTAGCTACAGAGAGGGAATGAAACAAAGGCCAATGGAAACGCCCACCAAGAACACATCCTAAGTCACAGGGTAGAGAGGACACAGATCAAAAGATTGGGATTTAGAGGCACAGAACCTCACAAAAGTATCAGGTCAAAGGAGAGGCACATGTCTGGTATGCCCGGCAGTGCAGGAGACGGGGGATGTCCTAGGAAGCCCAGTACTACTGCCTGACACTATCTTTCTGAGCAGCTCATTAATTTCATGCAATTGATTATTTTTCCAGTGTGATAATTAATTTTATGTCCCCTTAGCTGGGCCACAGTGCCCAGAAATTGGATGAAACACTGAATGTTTCTGTGATGTTTCTGTGATGATGTTTTGGGGTTTTTTGGGGGGTAGGGGGGACTATGATTAACATTTAAATCAGTGGACTCTGAGTCAAGCAGGATAATCTGCTTAACTCACCGCAGGATAATATCCTGATTATCCCACCACAATGTGGCGGGCTTTAGCCAATCAGTTGAAGTTCTTCCTAGAACAAAGACTGGCCTCCCCAAACAATAGGAATTTGCCAACAGACAGCCTCTGGACTCAAACAAACTCTTCCCTGAGTCCTCAGCTTAGGCCATCAGATTTTGGACTAGCCACACCTCACAATCATGTTAAGTCAGTTCCTTAAAATAAATCTATTATTTCCCTCTCCCTCTACACACACACACACACACACACACACACACACACACACACACACAGTTGGAATCCTGACCAATACATTGAACACCTTCTATAAATAATACTTAACATTTCTGATGCTAATAGTAATCCAGAAAATACACCAGGTACTTAACATGGGTTATTTCATTCCAGACTCATACCATCTTGAGGTGGATACTACTATTTTGCAAAGTTTACAAATGGGAAAACTGAGGCACAAGATTACATAACTTGCCCAAGTCACTGAGCTAGAGTTTCTGTCATTCTGACATCAGAATGCACAATGTTAGCTACCATGTCACAATAGCCAAAGCCAGGCACCAAGGTACATTGACAGGGCACCTGCCTTCGGTGGGTATTAGATGCACTGGTTTGGCCAAAAAGTCCCAAAAGTCTGCATGGTTTTTTCCATGAAACAAAAGACACATTTTTCATTTTCAACAATAACTTTATTGATGTGGATATTTTAAGTGTGTTATCTATCTCCCTGGTGGTACAACATTGATTGTTCTCCATGTCTCGATTTGATCACTATTGACTTCAACTGGTCTGTCTACCCAACCACAGAGCATCAACCAGTGAGAAATCTCCCGCATGAAGCTTCGCAAACCACTTGTGATATTTCCAGTCAGTCAGCACCTTCTCCATACACTGCACATTTTTTTTTCATTCAGTTGCATTTTTACCTGTCTCGAAATAATAAGGCACGGTATGCCAAAAATGTCTCTTTCTCTTATCTTCAATATGAAAATGGCTACACAAAAATCCACCAATTTTGGTATTTTAAATGCCCACTGATATGACAGCTGTCACAACACAATCTAATAAAATTGTTTCAATGACATTAAAGACAACTAAGTACTAACTAGAGCCATCGTACAGAAAAAATGTAATGAACTTTTTGGCCAGTCCCATGTATGGAAAAAACCTAGTACTATGCTGAGTGCCCCAGACATTTTTGCTTGCCTATCATAAAAAGTAAAAAATGAAAATAAGTAAAAAATAAATACAATTAAAAAAGAAAACACTAGGCCGCCAGGTTAAACAGGAATCAGATTTTGAGGAAGTAAATGCCAGAAACCACTGCATCCGGTATACTATTTCAGTGTCAGAGAAAAGGCAGAGCAGTAGTGACCAACGAAGGCAACAGTGGCCACATGCCCACAGTACGTTCCCATGGTGCACGGGCCAGGTGTAAAGTTTTAAAGGGGCATTACATTCCACATAAACGTGGTTCTAACTTGCACCTGGAAATTACTGACCCTTAAGAATGATGCTCAGATAGTATAATGTTAGTCTCTACAGAGAAAAAGGATGTAGATTTGTGTTTTAAAATTTTTTCCTCCTGTATAGTTTCAGGTTTGTAACTCCTGGAGAGATTTGTGTGCATCTCTGAACACAGGCTCATTGTGTAGAGGACAAAACCGGAATAATGTGTCCTGCAGGCACGGTATTTTTTCAGACAAGACCATAAGTCCACCAGGAGTTGCCCATTAAACGTGTGTCTTTTTACAACCACCTGGATCACTTCCTATTACTCATAACAGGGTTAGTTACAAATGAGATGTTGAAAGTATAGGGCCTTCTACCTCCGCCAAGGTACTTTCCATTCTGTTAAGAATATATAAAAGTAAGCAGCAGAAAAGAGACATTTCCTGCAGTTAATGAGATGCTAGTTAAGAGCCCAAGGCAAAGCCCAAGGCCGTTAAAGGAGACTGCCATGAACTGCTAGGAAAGGCCTCCAGAGAGGTTACCACTGGGGACGGAGGAGGGAGCAGACCCACCTTGACGGGATCCTCACCTCCGCACCAGGGGCAGTGCATGGACTAAGAAGACAAATGTGGAACAGTCCAAGGAACCTTTTCTCTCAGTTTTCATTTGAATTCAGACCCACCTACAGCTTTTTCATGGAAAGAAAATCAGGGCATCTTATGTTTTCCTCCTTGTTTTCTCATTTGTTTGTTTTTCAAAGCTTTCACTTCCTTTCCCTTCCATGTCCTGGAGAACTCCATGGGGAGGATGTGATTACAGGCCTGGCATTAGGAGTTTTAATAAAAGCACTTATGGTGGATGCCTGCTCTCTCCTACACTTCATTTGGGTTCTAAATTCCATACACTGCTGCTTTACGTTGCTGTGCCCAAGGATCAAAGTGAAACCAAACTTCCACAAAAGTATCGAAGCTGGACTAATCTTACAGCACTAGTAAATTCACTTCCTAGAAATATTCACGACATGCCATTCTCACTTGATTACAGATTTTTAAAAATCAATATTGGTTTGAAGCAGTCCGGTGCCTGGAGCTGCTGATGGGATACGTTGCTTTTGTCTTTGGTACCCAAAATGTCTGCAGGCAGAGGAACTGAAAAGCGGCAGAGTGATCTCCCAGTGTCCGGGGGAAGAAGCCAGGAGTCTTCTACTGCTGCATGTCCCAAGTTTACGCCCAAGTCCCCTCTCGACTGGTCTCGCTTCTGTGACGCTCCTATGGGCTGTCCTCCGCACATTGTTTCTGCTTCGTTCCTCCTTGCACACCAATGCACAGGGCTCCAAAGTTGGTCAGAAACGCCAGTGAGTACCACCGGACACACCAAAAGCAGAACCGAGCAACGCGGACAGTGCCCGCAGATTGAACTGAGGAGAGCTGGGCGAGTTTTACATCATTTACCCTACAAAACCCAGTACCTCTGTTTCTGCTGTCAACAAGGGGCATGTTTGTATAATCCTTCTACGTCAGGGCCTCAGTCTCTCCAACACTGTCACAAGCCATTAAGCATTGCTCCAAACTTGCCTGAAAACCTAGGGTTAGCAGTGTCTACCCTTAAGAAGGTAGTGGAGTAACAATCTGCTGTTGTTTCATCATCCACCTTGACTCAAGCTGCTCATCAGAACACCCCTTCCAGTCGCTTACATGCTCTTGCCGCGAGGAACCTGGGAAATGAAGTGTTCTCCGTCTTCGTCACATAAGTATTTTGGAGCACGCAGACCACACCAACATGGGCAATGTTTTGACACACTTTTGTGAGATACTTGCTCATGTAAAGAACTTAACAGAGAGGCAAAAGGGGGCGGAGTCATTAGAGCACCCCTTGTTAACTCAGTATTGAATACATCGCACTGCCGTGGAAAGCTTACTGCTACGAGAAAGGGAAAGTCAGGGAAAACGCACTGGAGATGCTACTCGCAGGGAAGGGTCTTCCAGATTGGGCGCTTTTTTCAGGGATTCTGGCTCTGTCCCCTAACTTTTGGTGGGATAGAAAGGAGGGATGTCAGTCTTCACTCTGAGCTTTCAAACCGATGAAAGGAGGATGCAGAAGACCAAAGTTTTACTTAGATCTTTCTCTTCTTCTGGGGAGGATTTACATAATACCGTTTCTCCCTTCCCTGTTATCTCACCAAATTTCACCTTCCTGGTCTGGTCCCCACATCTTCATTTTTCTAGTTTCCTGACACTGCCGGTGAAGCGAAGGCAGCTATCACTGTAAAGAGTCATCGACTGTTTCAGTGTTACAAGGAACTTGACCTTAGATCCAGATACTTCAAGTTAGTTTTAAGACACTTTGCCATCAGCGCCTCAAGGGTGGAGGGTTTTAAGTGGCCAGTCTTATGATAGGCAAGAAAGGTCAGCAAAATTGGGAAGAACTGCATTTCCCACAATTGTTATTGGTTTCTTGACATGCCGATTCCCACTCTGAGATACTGCGAACTGAGTCTAATTCAGATTCTCCCATGTGCTAAATGAGACGTGCCGTTCTTCTTCCTGTTACCTCCGATTATCACACTCGAGGAGCATGTGGCGGTTCTCAAGCCATTCCATCAAGGATTACACGTTTCAAAATATAAATCGTGTCATTAGGGATGAAATGGCACTCTACACTTACAAGCTATTTTAAAGTCATTAATTACAGTTTTAGTTCCTGTTTATATTTGCAATTGAGAAATATTAGACCTTCCACTTTGCAAGTAGAAAAACACACTTTTATACAGTAAGTGATTCCAAAGAGCGTCAAGTTCCCCAGTCGGAGAGAGAAACGACCCCCTAACTGCTGTTTCCTCATTCTGTCCCCAGGTAACTCATTTCCCTGAGAACAACTCTTCACTCCCCACCATCTCTAGGCCTTTTACAAATGAGCTGGGCTTGGAAATAGAGATGTACTTTACGTGTATAATGGAAGTAAATTTTTCAAGCTAAAAATCAAACCTTTGGGACAGCCTGACATGAATTTATCAGTCCCTGTAACGGCTCCAGCACGATTACAATCGGGTCATTTCTAGTCATCACACGTGTCAGTAAATACTTTGCCTTCAGACTGCCACTCATTCTCACCATTTCCTGAGGTATGTGGAGCTTTGCCTTACGTCATTCTTGTGCAATGAGTTTAGAAAATGAGTCCATAGCTTTCCCGAGGGAGCTGCGTGAGGACGAAACCACAGCCTGCTTGCCCTACAACATCAACCACATTTAACCGGAGTCATCCAGGTTAAAAATACTTTGAGTTAAAAGACCTTTCATAATCATGGATGGGTAGCCCCAAGCCTAAGGATGTACAAAAACTAGGAAAATGTTTCTCTTGTGTTTTAATAAAAAAGAAACCACAGTTAATTTGTCATGACATGCTCACTGCATGCCTTTCTGTAAATTTTGGCCAAGGTGCAAAGATTAAGCTTGCCTCTCATGAAGCCTAGTGACTTGATTTGTACTCACACAAGATAGTTAAACTGAAAAACAGTTACTTAAAAATTATGTAAGTGGGGCTCTAGCCGAGTGGCTCAGCTGGTTGGGGTGTCATCCATACACCAAAAGGTGGTGGGTTCAATTCCTGGTTGGGTGTACAAGGGAGGCAACCAATAAATGAGTTACTCATAAACTTTTATATTTGTACAACTGAATACATTAAAAATGGGTCTTTCTAATCTGTTTTAAGAGCTTCCAAATATAGTGTTTCAATAAGTATAAATCTACTAGTTCAAACTGCTAAAATATAGCACCTACTGCATTTAACATTAGGGGATATTTACATTTATTGCTCTATTTTCAACAAATGCTTTGAAAAAACTGAGGATGAGATTGAAAAATATCTTTTATTATTCAGAAGTCAGGCCCACTTAGTTCTATGCATATTAGTGCAATAAATTTTTCAGCTGTAATAGTCTTAAAATCTAGTGTATAAAATATCACCTATAAGAAGACCTTAAGTTGCTCTAACATGGATTGAGATTTTTGGGGGGAGCATTTTTCAATTATATTACTCTGGTTTTAGCTATTTGAGTACAGTAATAGTGTTTTATAGTATAAAAGAAAATGATTTTTAAATTAATGTTTCAGTATTTTTCAGTCTTTGGAAATTAAATTTTTATTTCATGTGTATTTTATACTATTTAACTATATTAGTTTAATAATATAAATAAAAATGCATGTGTTTATGTGTATGTATTTACTTATTGAGTTTGTTATAACAATTAGCCTGTAGGCTATGTAATTATAAAATGCAGTTCACTGGTCTCCACGACAGATGGATGCACATGTAAAACAAGATATAAGCACTTCGAATGCAGTGGGAGAACATTCAAAGGAAAGTTTTATTTCATATTATAAGTAAGCGCATTCTAAATCAGCACATCTGTTATGTGAGTTCAATAACAACGTAAGGAGATATTTTCGCAGGCAAACTCTTGCTCCTCCTAACTGAGGCGTGCCTACTGGGTGCAAGCTGCTTTTGCTGCTGTGGTTCCCAGGACCACGCTGGGCTGCCGGTGCAGCCAGAGCCCCGGGGGGGAGGGCAGTCTGTCTGGGAAGGATCGTTTCCCGAAACGAGACCGGTGATCTCTGGAGAGAACGAGAGGGTACCTTTCTCAAACCCTGTGACAGTTCAGGCTTCTGTTGAAATACCAACGCTCTATAAAAATCACAGCCATTTATCTTACAATTTAAGAATTCTTCACAGCTGCCACGTAGTTTTACCACTGAAAAAAGTGGTAATTAAATGTCTTTACTATTCCCAAATCAGATAATAGAATTCACATCTTTCTCCTTGTCTTATTTTTCCGGGGCTTTCTGGTAAGTACTTTGTACTTCGTGGGAGCATCGTATCAGGTACACAAAGTCGTCATTTAACTTGGGAAGTGGGGATTATTTGTTGTGCTAACAGCTATAAGTATATTTCAAAGTTATAGTTAACTATCAATAAGATCAATCACATCAGTTTCAAAGGATTAAAAATTCTCCCTATATATTTAAATGACAGTATAATAGTGTTTATTCCCTCTGTAAGAAATTTTTTTGAAAATATAACTTTTCTGATAGTAAATATAACAGATAACTCATTGTTAAAAATTTAACTATGAAAGTAAAATAATAAAATGTCAAAACAATGTGAATTCTCATGTAAAATGGGTGGAAAAGTAAATCAATAACCACTTGGGAAAACAGTTTGGCATTTTCTGTTAGCACTGAAAATACCCATTCATGGGATCTAACCATTCCACTTCTGGGCTCACGGCTCCAGCGAAACCCTTAGACACTGAGCACGACATACTTTCGTCTTCTTAGCAACATCCTGCACAATAACTCTAAACTGGCAACAAATAAATGCCCACTAAAAATAGAATAAATCGTTGAAAGCTCACACTTGGAATAACCTACAGCAGCCATTCTCAACTGGTGTGCCACAAGAATTTTTAAAATATGCCATACTTGACTATTCAGTCAGGGGCCCTGACCTCTTTCCCCTTAAGACAGTCAAAGAAAAAACTGACAACAGCCAACACAACAATAGCCATCTGCTGTGAATGCCCTGTCTTGAAACATAAACTTATGTTGTATAATAGACTTACATCTGATTGGTTAATTCTTGGTACTGGAAATCCTTACATACAAGTATAGGCACCTGAGTTATTAAAACGTCACTTTGGAGCAAAAAGGGTAAGTGATTACTATTATTTTTGGTAAATCATTCAAAATTATAACTATGATTTTGTCATATTGGCAAAAAAAATTTTCTTGGGTATGCTACAGAATTCTAGTAGTTAGTTTAAGTGTACCATGGGATGAATGTTGAAAATTGCTGTTCTACAACAAAGAAAGCAAATGAACTACAGGTCCACGCTATGTGGAATAGTGTATAGAAATGTCAACCACTGTTACGTACTATGTGGAATTCTGCATAAAAATATATGTAAAAGAACTACTGTTACATGCTAAAAGAATCATGGTATAGAAACAAGTGAAAGCTGAATGTCATAAAATACTATATAGCACTGAAAAGTAGACCCTAGCTGTATGCTATATTTATTTTAAATGGGTCTATATCCACATGGATCTCACAAATACAATGTTGCGAATAGATTTGTCGCAAAAAATAAATATTCTAACTTATGGAGTTCAAAAGAACAAAACTTAATATGGACAAGGTGGGGCAAAACCAGGTTTACAGCTGTTCATAAGGAAAATACTATAATAATTAATGAACAATGAAAACTTTCACATATTCACAACTTTAAACTTACTTCTGCCCCACCCTGCATGTTTTAATGGTATATACATCGGGTCCACAGCTGTAAACTAGGGAATGGTTATCCCACATCGGAACAACAATTAGCTCTTTTCTTCGTCCGTTTGGGCTGAAGTAGCAACAATACCACAGACTGGTGGCTTACACACCAAACATTTCTCGCAGTTCTGGAAGGTGGGATGTCCAAGGTCAAGCTGCCAACCTTGAGAGTGCTAGGGTGAATATGGAAATAATTATTTGGGTGAAAGGAAATTAGGAACAATACTATTTTTTCTGTTCTCACTTTAATTTCTAGATTTGTTTTTCCACACAGCTGGTGGACCTACACCTCCATACGACCACTGAGAAGCGGCAAGCAGCTGAGAGAATAAGTCAGAATTTCTTTTGGTGTGATATGTCTTTCCCCCTCGCCCTCGCTCTCCCCCTTTTTATAAGCATTCCGATTCATTCTGGTTCCAGAATCCTGGGCTGTGACGTCATTGGAATCTAATCTTTCATCCCAACAAACCGGTCATTTAATCTAGTTCCTATGACATGATTAATCTCATATGAACCCAGGTATTTCATCTACATGATGGTGTTCTAGGCTTCTCCTCAACCTTACTTCAGAAAACAGTGATTTTCAGATGCACTATTTCCTCCTTGGAGAAACATGTGCTTTAATTTACATGTTTACCCCATGTTTCCTTCCAGGATACAACATACTTAGACTGGAAATGTACCGAACCCTTGTGATATCAGCAGTGGGTGCTTCAGAATTACCTGGACTCCTCCCTCCTTTCACAACGATTTAAGGGCATTATGACATAATGAGGCAAACCAGCACCGTGGAGTCAAACCTGGTTTTCAATGCCAATGCTGTGATTTTCCAATTATATAAGTTTCTGAAGCTTCCAATCTCTCATCTGCCAAATCAGGACAATAAAACCTATTTCACAGGGTGATGATGAGGATGACGTGAGGAAAAACAAAAAACAAAAATCTATCTCGTGCTTCTCAAAATTCCTCAGGGTACTTTGCTCTGGGCCAGGGCAAACCATGGTGCAACCTGCTGGAACATAAATTTTATTATAAGATTGAGGAGTGGGGGTTGTCAAAGTAATGGGACCCGTAAATAATGCAGAACACTGGTCACGTATTAAAACAAGCATGTATCAGAGTTCAAAATTCACATGTATATCCAAGCCGAAGCAGAGAACGTCTAAGAAGCTGGACTTCAGTGAGCTGCCACAAATTTCACGCTGCTCTTCCATGAATGAGCTACATCTTGGTGACAGTTTTTAGGAGCAATAATATATGCATGTCTTGTGCATTCCCAAGCACTTAATAGATGCTCAACAGCAGTAAGGATAAAATTTCCTGATTTAGGTAAAATTCCTTTTTTTAGCAGAAATTCCTCATGACGTTAGCATTGCACATCACACCAACTACAATATACCCACAGGGAGGAGCAAGTAATTGGTAATGCACCAGAGATCAAAGCCCAGCGCCTCTGTGACAGAGCTCCTGAACCCAGTGAACTAGGAAAGGAAGGTGATTTGGGGAGAATTAAGAATTTTGGGAAGAGTTGGTAGCCTGAGGCAAAGCCTGTTTGTTCCACGCAGTCATTAGCTTTTTGAAACAGCTGCTGCCTATGGTGTCCTCACTAAAATGAGGGAAAGCAGTTCCCCCTTCTCTGTGGGGGCGTGCATTCCAAGGCCCCAGTGGCCTCCCGAAACTGTGGGTAGCACCAATCCCCATACGTACTATATTTTTCCCTAGACACGTACCTATGGTAAAGTTTAATTTATAAATTAAGCACAATAGGAGGCTGATGACAATAACTAATAATAAAATAGAACAGTTATAACAATATACTGTTATAAAAGTTAAGTGAATGTGGTCTTGGTCTCTCTTGCTCTCTCTCTGATAACCAGGACAGCTGCTGAGGGACTGGTGGGAGGGGAGTGTGGACAGCATGGACGCACTGGACGAAGGGTGATTCACGTCCCGACTGGGGCAGGGTAGGACAGTGCAAGATTTTATCATGCTGCTCGGAACGGCACACAATTTTAACTTATGTGTTGTTGATTTCTGGAATTTCTCATTTGATATTTTGGGGCCACAGTTGGCCATGGGTAACAGAAGCTGTGGAAAGCAAAACCCCAGTGGACTATGGATAAGCGATACTACTACTGTTGTACAAGTCGGTGAAAGAGGAGAGAAAGATAGCTTTGCTGATAAACTGTTCACTGGGCAATTTGGTGCTTAAGGAGTAAGAGAAATGTACACCTTTCTCTCTTTATCCTTTTCATCGCCTCCACAGATGTCGCAAATAACCTCGGATTGGTCTTGCAGGTTTAGGAGTAGCTGTAGATATCACAACACTTTCAAACTGAGGATTAGACTTCATTAGAAGGTAATAAAAAATTTAGCTAGGTCACTCATATTTTTTTATTAAATAGAACAAATATTTTAACAGAATAGAATGTAAAGAAAAGTACCAGAGAACTCTGTATTTAGTAAAAGTAATCACTGTTTCTACACACTTTTGTTTGCATTATCTGTGAACTGGTTTCATAGGTGTGCACCAGGTTGGCCCCCATGTAAAACAAATTTTGTACTGTGCAGTGCAGTCAAAAAAGCTTGAAAGCCCTTGACGGGAAGCCCTATTTGATTTTACAGATAATAAAACTGAAGCACAAGAGTTTATAGGCTTTGCAGAAGCAGACCATGAATTTCTGTTAATGTTAGGCCTCAAGGTAGCACTCAGGCCTCCTGATGCATCCCAAATTTATTTTTCTGTTTTTGCCAAATTTTTCTGCATTGCCAACTGATTAAAAGCCTTGAAAATCTATTCCTCATTTTCTGTAAGGAATAGCCTAACAGTATTGAAACAAACACCAACATTTCCATGTTAAAGTACCTACGTTTGTAAAAATATAAGAGACTCTGTTTGACCCCAAAGTCTTGGTCAGTCTCCCTCTTCCTGAAAAACAGTGTGGTAGGTGGCTTCTGCATGGCTCCACCTCCCCCCCCACCCCGCCCCAAATTTGCACCCTTGTGTGCTCCTCTCCCCTTGAGGGTGAGCTGGACCAAGTGACTCACTTCTGGTGCACAGCATGGGACAAAAGAGATGAGATGTTACACCCAGGATTAGATTCAAAGAGATTGTATTTCCACCTTGCTCTTTCTTTTGCTCACTCTGATGAAGTCAGCTCTCATCTTATAAACTGCCCAAAGGAGAGGCCCACGGGGGAAGGAACTGAGGGAACCTCTAGAAACCACCTTTCCAACAACTGGCAAGACCCCCATTTCAACGACTGGGGAGAAGCTGAATCCTGCTAACCACCAACCGAGTGAGCCCAGGAACCTCCACCCCCATGAAGCGGAACTGGGGCCACAGCTGCAGCCCATGCCTTGATGACGGCCTTGTGAGAGACCTCAGCCACAGGACGCATCTCAGCTGCCCAAGCATTTGTGACGCACAGAAACGGGAGAAAACAAGTGTTTTCAGCGTGAAGCAGAGAAACGGGAAAAAACAAGTGTTTTCAGCGTGAAGCCAGCTGATGTTCACACCACCACAGCAGTAACTGCTTCCAAACAGGAATATGGGCTTCCTTTAACATATTCTTATTCAGGAGCTAACTCACTTCTTCCTCCAATCATCAGAACCTTTTTTTCCAAGCTTGAGAATACATTAAAGGCCAGAGACTTATTTTCTTCTATTTCTTTTCATGTAAAATTTTATAAGGGTCAAACATTTTATTCTTTTTCAAATCATTCTCTAATGGGATTCTGTACATAATCTATGAGATAGAAAATTCTTTGAAGTGCTTGGGGAAAAATTAAAAGGATGTCATGAGGTCATAAAAGAAAAAAAAACATTTCTGGAGCAGGATCATTTAATCAGGACCCTAGACAGAAAATTTAATGTGTAAAGGATGGGTCACTTTGATATTTGTCAGGAAGAAGTACTCTAAAGCTAAAAAAGAATTTATTAAGTTATCATAAATTTTAACATTAAAGTATGTAAACTCACATGTCTAGTTCTGGATTCCTTTTTCTCTCTCAAACCTCGTATCTAAACTGTCTTTGAGTGTAAGACTGCTTCTTTCATTATAATTATAAAGACCATTCTTCTCTCTAGTCTAATTTCTCGATCTAAAGCAAGGGTGTCCAAACAATGGCCCAATGACCACTTGTGGCCCAGGATGGCTATGAACGTGGCCCAACACTAAATTGTAAATTTACTCAAAAGCTTTTTTTGCTCATCAGTTTTCGTTAGTGTTTGTGTATTTAATGTGTGGCCCAGAGATGCCAGAAGCTTGGACACCCCTGGACTCATTCCCCACCTAGATTTTTTTTAATAATTCTTCACCAGCTGTGGACCTCACCTCTGGCCATGAGGATGATCTTGCTCTAATCCTTACCCTAATGCCAAAAGAGACTTTTCCAAAACATAAGTATGATGAGTCATTTAAAAAATTCTTTTTCACTACAGGGGGTGATCCCTTGTTGGGTCAATAAAACATTTTGTGGCTCGCAAACAAGCTTTTTGCAATGAAGCATAGAAAAGACTAGACAAAGGAAGGGAAGGAAAAAAAGGAAAAGGAAAAATAAGAGACAATGCCTTTTTTAACGGGGAAGCTGGTTCAGAAAACTTATGTTTCAAATACAATTAAACAATTGGTTCATTACAGTTTCGTTTCTTACTGTCAGGTCAAAGAAGTTTGAAATCTGTGAACCAGACAAATCCAAGGTTTAGCCTGATTTACAAAACCTGTCTCATCTGGCTTTTGCCTGTCTTTCCAGCCTTTGTCTCTCTAGCCAGATTTCTCATCCCTGTGCCTTTGATACTCTACGAAAATCTCCCCCACCTTCTCTGACAAATTTCTGCGTATCCTTCAAGAGGCAATTCAAACGTTTTCTCCCTACTCAACTTCCTGGCAGGAAGCAACACTTCCTGTTCCAAGCTGTCATCAAACCCATTACAAGACTCTTTATCACATTGTAATCGTTTGCTGATAGGCTTGCTTCTCTAAGGCTTCTAAGAGACAGACTTCTGAGCAAGCATATTATCTGACTTGTACCCAGTGTTCAATAAATGAATATTAAGTGTATGAATAAATAGAGGTTAAATATTCTTTCTATGTTTACATACCATTATACTGCCTCTTGATTAAATCATCCTTTGGAACATTTGGCACTATGTCATAGAATTAGCGATTGCTCGGGAACATTATTATCCACCACTAATTATTCAAGGTGCTCTGCTGCCTCTGATGGTATTGCTTCTCCACAGAGGTTAGCATCCCTGCAGGAAATATTCAGGGCTGGTTCTGCATCCAAGTGTCCATGTTCAAAGCCCCATTCCACAGTTTCCTCACTGTGACTTCATTACACAGCCGTGCTTTGTATCAGGCACCTCGTCTGATGATACTAATAGTAAGGTTTAAATTACTTTAATATCTATGAAGACCACGGAAGTGGCCCAGCCCATAGTAAGAGGTCAATAAATATTAGCTATAGTTACTGCCCAAGTAAGAAGCCGAAAATCAATGGCTATAATTCAGAGCTCCTGCACTAATGACCTTCAATTTGAAGAGCACTATTTAATTCATCTGAAAACGCCATTTGTTCTGTCCTCGGCTCCATGATCTGTATAGCGCACTTTCCGACTGCAGTCACGTGAGCCTCCTGGGGCATCTCTGCTTCGGCTGCTCTGCATGGTAACTACTCACTTTCCTCTTTGAGTTTCTCCCCTGGTTGTTTATCACAGAGTCTACATTTTAAGTTAAATTAGGTTAAATGTGGTTCTCACATACTGAGAAAAATATCTAGCCATTTCATTTAATAAGACAAAAGACAAACTTGAAATCCGTTTTTCTTTCTTTCTTTCTCTTTCTTTTTTTTTTTTTTTTAAGGATTTCGCCATTCTGTTTTAGGACTGATAGATGTGTTGATCGCCAGGCTAGCATCACATTTATTAACGTTAGCCTGGGTGACGGTTTATGTAGGTGTGTCCCTTGGTACAAATTCTGTTCTGGTATTGTTCTGATCACTTACGCTTGTGAACGTTATACTTCAATATAACCTTTAAAAAAATACCAAACTTACTTACTCCAAGTAACTAAGGCCCTATTAATGTTTGTCTCACGTCAGCTGTTCTGCCCGTGCCACAATATTTCCAGGGCGAGAGCTTATCTTAGTCCTCCTCCTCAGAGCACTCTCCCTTGATTGGTCAACCACAGCACTGTCCAAACCAAAAACCACAGAGTAAAAATTGGCTCTCCCTCTTCTTGGTCACCATAAATACCCGATCACTCATCCAGTCTTATTTAAGTCTACTTCTAAGATATGTCTCAAGGCCCATAAAATGCCTTGTCATTCCCAAGGTCAGTACCCTAACCCTGGCTCTCAGCACTTTTTATTTGGATTACTGCAAATGCCTATATTGATTTAATCCCTGGCTCGTGGTAGCGTCCAGCCTCCCTCCACAAGGCTGCTAGAGTATGCGTTCTACACATCATACCTGATCATGCCGTTTTTACACCTAAGTGCAGTGGATGGTTTTCCATTACCTACAAAATGAAGTATGAACCACTTAAAGGGTAGTCAAGTCTTCCCCAAATCACTCCGTCCTAACTTTTCAATGTTACCTTTAGCCATCATCTATCCACTTATTATCCACTATGGGTTCTTTTACACGCACAGTTCTCAGCATTTCCCAAGACTCCAAAGTGAGTTTAAATTTGTGCGTTCTGTTTCTTCACTTCTCCATTTACCAAAATCCTGCTCATCCTCAAGTTTCAGTTCAAATGTCACTCCTCCTGGGGCTCTCCCTTACCTTCCCTGTGTTTCCACAGAGCGCATAATTAACCTTTGAAGTGTCCTCGCTGCTCTCACACTCCCTCGCACTTTTAGGAGAGCAGTACCATGCAAAATTGTAATTGGTTGTTTACATATTCATTTATGCAAAAAAGTGTTCTGAGCATCAGTTCTATGCCAGCGTCTCATCTCTGCTGGTTCCTTGGAATTCAATGATAAGCAGGATGGGTAAGGAGTCTGTCTTATTTTGCTTTCTAGACTAAGCTGTTAGAAGTTAGAGAACATATATCTTTGTATCCTCATGTTCAATTAGAGTCTAGCATTTAATTAGAAAGTTTTCAACTGAATGTATGCTCTCTCAGGAATAGAGACTTGTGCCATTAGTACCTAGAATAGAATCTAGCACATGAATTTTCAATTAATGTAAGCATTAATAAATATTTAATAACTCAACCAATTAGTTTTATTTTCTATCCTAGTATCAGTGACCTAATCCAGACTGTGGATTATTTTCTAAATAATATCAAACAGTGCTTTGCTCAATGAACATAATTTTCAATAATTCTCAGCCATTAAATTGAATCAAAAGAGTCAATGTTCTAAAAAATTAAAATAAAGACGTGAACAATTTACGTGACATAAGTCTTCCAGAATTGAGAAGAGCACTGCTGAGTTATTTAAATTAAGGACGGCAACTAAGCCTTGATGACCAGACTTCTCAGTGGGAGCCCCTGGCTATTCCTTCCCCCAAGCATCACCGATGGCTCTGCGTTTATAGAGTCAGACCTGTTGAGTTTTTCAACCAATCCATCAACAGCCTCTGGAGCCTAACACGGCTTGGATGACATCTGGTTTCTTGTTTGACCACCGGGCCATCGTTTCCACTCTCCTAGGCTATGCTATTAGCCTGGTGGCCCAGCTCTTGGTCATGACTAAAAGCTTGACTCGAAACATTGGCCATCAGGCCTAAAACCCAATTCCTTTCGAACAAAATTCTACAGGTTAATGATCAACTCTGTAGTTGAATCAGCTCATCTCAGCATCCTATCCTCCTCTGTCCTCATTTCTATCTAATCTCTGCCAGTTTATATTTCAAAGATCAGACCAGGTTTTATGATTAAAATAAGACAAGTTACACTAAGTTCGTCTAGTACGGCCTGACCACAGCCACTGTCAAATGAAACTGATATTTTGAAATTAGAAATCCTTCCAAAACCAACCACGGATAAGTAAATGTTGATTACTCTAAGACAATTATAGAAATTCTATTCCCACTGGCCGCGAGCTTGCCTGTGACACAGCCCTAGCTGATGAGACATTAAGAGTCAACCCACCGCAGGGCTTCGAGGAAAGTGTCCCTTCAAGGACACTTGAACCTGTGCCTCGCTAAGACTGGAAGTTGTCATAGGTGATATAATGCTTGAGGCTGCAACAGACATCTTGCCACCATGAACAGAAATCCAAGAGAACATCCAAGATTCTGGACTGGAATCTCACTGAGTTGGCCAAATCTATAACCCCATACTTCCAAGGCTTCTTGTAGTTTCCTCACTTGTGTAAGTCAATTTTTATAACATATGCTGTCCTCACAGGTAAAGGCATCCTAACCCTTACATTCAAGTTCCAAAAGAGACCTAAGAAGGAATGAGGAGGGACCTACAGTTTCCTTCAGAAGTTACAAACACACATGAGGTAAATACGTGAACTTATCAAACAAGAGAGTGCATTCACGGGTGGGGGATAAGAAGATAAGTAGGAAAACGTAAACCACCATGAGGACTTCTGCTCTAGTTCCCATCAGGGCAAACAGAAAACCTGGAAAGGAGGTGAAAGGCAGCCAGAAGAGAGGTCTGAAATCTGCTAAGAAAACTCGAGCTGGTTTAGGACTCCAGGGCGGGAAGAACCACCGAGCAGTCAGGCATGTCCTTTCCTTCTCCCAACGGGAAAAGGATCTCCAGACTCAGCATGTCTAACGCTGGCCGAGCATCAGAAGGCAGTACAGGAAGGCCCATTCCTCTCCTGAGTCCATCAGAGGCCCCGTGGAAAACACCAGGCGAGCCTGTAACAAGGACCCATCAAGGCCATTCTAACAATCAGTGGCCTGGACAACAAGTTGGATGAATTTCCAGGGAAGTATAATCAGTGGGGGGGAAAAAGCCAATCCCCAAATATAACAGGATATATATGAGGAAGGACCCAAACAGTAAAATTTATTTATAAAAAATTGTGTATTTATTCTTACATGTTTAAACTTCAGTCACTTTCCAAGTACTGTCCATCTGATACAATGCATGTATCAAGACTTTTTTTCTCACTGCTCAAACCAGTTTTTGAATTCGTCACTTTCAATGGCTTTCAGTGCTTCTGCTGTTTTTTGTTTCACCTCTTCCACACAGGCAAAACATTTCCCTTTGAGGACTTTTTCCATCTGGGGAAACAAAAGGGGGTCATGGGTTTTTGGTCCAAAACTGCTGAGCACTCAGCACAGTGTGGACAGGTGTGCTTGTACATCACCCATCATGAAATGGGCAAACACTTCGAAAAAGTTCACTGAAGCTGAACACAGCCTCTCACAACAACCCCTGCTGGTACACTGATGCAGGTGGGTTCCTAGAACACTCACCTTGTGGGGAAAGCATGAACTCCAAGGGGCCCACCCTCCAGAAGATAATTCCAGAGAGTCCTGCACATCGCTCCCCCCGCCACTGTAGTTCCATTTATATAACATTTTGAAACAACACAATTTCAGAAATGATTGAACAGCTTAGTGGTTGCCAAGAACTTGGAGGGAAGTGGTGTAGGAATGCTTATTGTGATGGAACTGTATACTATCTTGACAAGGGTGGTGGCCATGTGAACCTACGCTTGTGATAAAACTGAATAGAACTACATACACATACAAGTATAAGCTAAACTGCAGAAATATGACTAAGACCGTATCTCAGCCATATTACTGTCTGTGCCTGACCACATCGATTCCAGTATCCTGCCTGTCATGGTATTCTACAGTTTTGTAAAATTTCACCATAGGGGTGACCCTGGTAACAGATACAGGTGATCTTTCTGTATTATTCTTTACAACTTGTTGTACAAAAATCTTAATAAAAGATTCAATTAAAAAAAAAACACATGAGGATCAAATAAAACTGTACTTTGATTTATGACTACTACTTAAAAAATCTCAGCCTGGTCAGACTATTCTAGAAATACCCAGGAAATAGGAAACCTCTCCGGGTTCAGGTCTTGGTGGCCTCAGTAAGCCTCTCAACCCATCTCTACCCAAAGGTATTTAGAAAGGTCCAGTGAACTTGGAGAAACCAGTTGTGTCGAACTTTCTCCTTTCTGCCCATCTGTACTTGCTGTTCTGCATTTACAGACCAACCCTGGTTCCTGAGGGTGGCAGGCGCTACTGACTCTGTATTATATTTGACTAAATCTAGGTAGTTCAGTAAACATAATTTACTCCTGGGAGGGGAAAAAGCCGCGGGCATAAAGGAATAGTGCAGGAAGTTTACAGTGAGCATTAGAGCTGTGAACGGAGCTGTGAAGTGCGGTGCTAATTAGGTGGAAGTGTTGCCAGAAAGTCCTCGCTGAGGTGCTACTGAGTGGATCCTGTCGGCTATACAAGCAGCTTGTTCAATGTCTACCGATGTTGTAAAACACCCATCACTTTTCATTTGCAGGTACACTAGTCAAACCTCATGCAAATCAAAATTAATACCGAAAATCAACCACGCATGGAGATGCAGAGTGCAGCACAGAACCTTCCTTTCCTAAATATTTTCCATTGCGGGGCTCTCCCTAGTCCTTTGGTAGGCTTTCCTCATGCCTCATCAACCGGAGAGAATCAAGTACGGCGCAGACCAGAAAGTTCAGCGCCGGCTTCCTCGTGCATGCATCAGTTTCTCCCTCCTTCCTGTAGGGCTTCAGAGGGGCCAGCCCTCCCGCACTTCCAAAGAGGAGTCCAGCTTGATAGGGTTGGGTCCTGCTTGGAGTTCATGTATTGACCTGCAGCTTGAAGGAAGCTATTCCAGGCCCTGACATTCCAGGTCAGTGGCAATATAAAAAATTATATAGTATGGCCTAACTCATAATTAGCTAAAATATTTTATCTTATTATTTTTTTGCTCATTAGTTGACCCATTTGTTTTCCTAAAGTATCTGTTTGCTCATGCAAATTGTAACAAATATAAACATATAAACCGATGATCTGGAAGAACGAAGAACAACAAACTTTTGTCCCCATCGTCTACCTAGCTTAATTTTTCACTTGCTACCACACAGTGCATGGGCCCAGCAGTGATTGAAAAGATCAAGGAAGAATCCCGTTGGAAGCAAACCACCCTTTCACTCGGGGCTGCGGTGTGGACTACAGAGCCAAGCCTTTGACTGGCAGGGGAATACAAAAGGAGGGACTGTTTAATTCTCCTTAAGGTTATAATTCAATAAGTCACATTGCCCCAAGGCCCCTAAACCTAAGTCTCTATGGTTATTCAATCTATGACTTTTTGTCAATTTATATCTAAACAACCATTGACATCAGATCTAAATATTGGATTTATGAAAAACCCAAAGGGCATGTTGATATCAATACCTGCTTTAGGTTGTCAATGACAGCCATCTTTATGAATATACTATATCCATGGCAGAAATTCATTTATAAAGGTTAATAGAGAGGCAAAAAATTTATGAATTTAGCTAAAAGATTTGTAAAACTAAACTACTCTACCTCGTAATTTTCTATCATTGCATTGTTTATTATAATTTTTCATTTATTAATATTGCAATATACCACAATTAAGTTTTATCTTCAGTTGAGCATTAATAAAATATGAGTTATGTAATTACTCTGGCAACTTTATTTTATGATTAGTGAATAAGTTAACACGAGATTGCATTGAGATTTCACACAAAATTTAGTATGTGCACATGAACTCAATTTAATGACTGAAAACAATCCTCAAAACAAAAATAAGAAGGATTTTTCTAAGTATTCTCTTATTTCTAAGAAATAAGTCCTGGGAAGGAAACTTTTCAAATAGTGAGCTTAGGAAATTTAAAAGTGAAAATAAGTACATATGTGTGTGGATTTCATTTCCACTACTGTTCCAGGGTCTCCTGACCACCCCATCTCCCCAAGAACTATAACATCTAGCAGAACAGGTCCGACAGACTAGGAACCAAATTCAAAGCCACAGACCACTCAGAGCTGCTCGCCCAGTCATGCCACCTTTCACAGGCGAGGCTGGCCCCTAGTACCCAGATGGTCCAATTCTCCCTTTCCTGCTTACCTCGGCCTCTGTGCACCAGAAAACATTAATGCTTTGACGGTGTGATAAAATGAGCAAATATGCATTAAGTTTATTGCCGAGGGAATTTAAATCAGTGTTAAGTGAGCATTACTTTCAAAAGTAATCATCATAACATACGATAAAGTGAGGAAAAGTGAAACGATGTGGGCAGGCACAGAGGAAACTGGGTCGGGGGGCAACTCTTCTCTCACTGATTCTTTATCATAAATTATGTTGGAGTCTATTTCTGGAATATCAGATTCTGCTTTCTTTATATATATGCCTATATACTCTACAGTAGAAAAATAAGGTTGTTAAATTAATTTAGCATCATAATTATTTCTGTTGGCCCCTGCTCTTTAAATTTTCCTTTGGGGACATTTCATAGCAAGTGAGTCCTAGATCAAACTTAGCCTGCGACATCACTGAAGGCAGAGATGACAACGCTGAAGCCATCCTCCTTTGGGCATATCATGAGAAGGCGGGGTTCTTTGGAAAAGGCAATAATGCTGCAAGGCAGCAGGAAAAGAGGAGGCCAATGTGAGATGGAATGACTCCGTAAAACAAGTAATAAGTATGCATGTACAGGAGCTGGGTGGGCCTGCAGACAGCAGGGCGCTCATTCACAAGGCCACCAGGAGTGAGGGCCAATGCCCTAGTTTGTAACACACACCGTAGCCAGTCTTATATTTTGTTTTTGCAAATAGAGTTTGTATACTTTTCTCATGTTTTTAAATCTTGTCTACTTTAGCTGATGCCTCATTTAACTCATAAATAAAATTGAGAATTGCCTGTTAAAGTTTCATTATATTCAGTCTTCTAAGAACAAGATGTGTTTTTCTGATTATTTAATAAATGAATGGGTAAGGTTTTCTTTAGGCAGAATTTAGACTTTTCTTGTTCAGATTTTTCTTAGGTGTTTTTGTTGCAATTTTGTATATATGGATTATATAATTTGTATGGGGGTGTGTATATTTGCAACTAGCACTATTATTACTGCATTCTCTTGTTGCTAATAGATTTTCAGTTGATGTACTTCAATTATTTGAAAATATTACTTGCACAAAATGATGTTTTTCACTTAACTTTCTGACAATATTACTTATTTCACTCCTGTCCATTACATCCATTCATCATTCCAGAGAGATTATAAAGTTTTGCAAACGATGAAAGCATATCTGGCTTGTCATAATTTCATAGGAATGTCAGCTGTTTGCCATGGGCACAAAGGGTTTTGTTTGATTAATGTATACCTCTAGAAATATAGAGAAGACATGCAATAACCCATGCATATATAAATGGATATGTATGTATTTGTGATAGGTAATACACACACATCACAGAGAACTATTTAACTACTTCTACAAGTTTTAGGCAGAATAGAAATTGTTCCATCAAATACTTTGGGAAGAATCTGTTGAAGTGATTATACGCTTTTACCTGATTAATATGGTGTTTTATATTAGCATAACTTCTAATATTAAAATATCATTGTACTGCTGGGTATAAAAGTGGGTATAAAACCCACCTTTTGGTTCTGCATTGTTCTTTTAAAATATGATGAATTCTAGACTTAAGATTATTATGTAGAGTAGCCATTATAAAACACAGTATGGAAGTTCCTAAAACAATGATAGAACTACCATATGATCCAGAGTTTCACTTCTGGCTAGCTATCCCAAGGAAATGAAATCACTATTTCAGAGCAGTACCTGCATCCCATGGTCACTGCAGCGTTATTTACTCCAGTTAAGACGTGGGAACAGCATAAAGTGTCCATCGAAAAATGAATGGATAAAGAAAATGTGGTATATTTACAGTAGGTTACGGTTCAGCCATAAAGAGAAGGAAGTCCTGCCATTTGCTACAACAAGGATGGACCTTGAGGGCATTATGCTAAGGAAATAAGAGTAAAATGAGATAGAAAAACAAACACCATACGATCTCACTTGTATGTGGAATCTGAAACACACACACACGATCCACCAAACTCGCAGTTACAGGGGACGCCTTGGTGGTTGCCGGGTGGGGCTGGGAGGAGGTGGGGGAAGGCGGCTGAAAGGCACAAGCTCCCATCACAACATGAATAAGCCCTGGGGGTGTAATGTACAGCGTGGCGACCACAGTTAGCAACACTGTTTCGTGTATTTCACAGTTGCTAAGCAAGTAGATCCTAAAAGTTTTTATCACCAGAATAAAATATTGTAACTGTGTGTGGTGATGGATATTAACTAAAATTATTATCATGGTCATTTCGCAATATATATATGTATGTCAACCGTCTTATGTGGCAATTATGACAATATCATGCTAATTGCAATTGTACTTGAATTGAAAAAGTAGATTATTCTGTAATTTTAAAGATTTTCTTTGTAGTGTTGGTGGTAGATGTAGCTGCTACTGTAACTGATGTGTTTACATATGTGTGTTGTGTGTGTGATGGCAAGTACAAGTGCGTTATTTTCAGGTTTAGATGTGAAAGCGATACAGGTCCCGTAAAAATGACGAAGAAATGGGAGGCCTTGCCTCCACTGTGCTATTCAAAAGGTAGAAGAGTAATGGAATAACCTGTCTCCGGAGGGCACAAATATTTACCCATGAAACCATCTGGGGCCTCATTTCATCCATTTCTCCCATTATTATTACTCTCTTTAGGCTCTTCCTCTCCTTCTGCCCTCATTTAGACTAGTACATTTTTATAGATAGTTCTACATTCCGTGAATTCTTTCAAATGTGTTTGTATAGAATTTTGCAAAGTATACTTTTATGAGTCTCCAGCTTATTTTATAATTCTATTTCCTGGTGTTCCATTTTAACTTTTGCTCATTTTCCTTGACTAGGCCACTTAATGATTTATTTATTTTATTGCATGGGACTATGTATGTTCCCCAAGAGCCAGCTGTTAGACTGGAAAACAAAAACACACCAGAAAAATGTTGCCACAAAGCAGATAAAAATTGGAACCAAAATATCTGTATGAATTATAAAAATAAAAAACTGTACAAAAGGAGTTGCCTCTATAAAATGAAACCACAAATATAATAACAAGCACTTATAAGATACTTACCATGTGTAAGGCACTATTCTAAGTGCTTTCAATAAATTAACTCATTTAATTCTCACTACATCCCTATCCAGTGGAACAATTATTACCCTATTTCTAAGCTAGAGAATTAGAGGCACTGAAAAATTACAAGTTCACATAGATGGTAAGAGGCAATAGTTCAAAGCAGTAATATAAAACCTCGGGAAAGCTGTAACAGGAGATACAACATGAGCTCTCAGGGAAAAATAAAACCTTCTCAGTTATGGTAACGGACAATTGGTACATTGAAAAGAGGCCAAAATGGAACTAGAGCCCGTGAAACCACAGTGAAAGTCATCAATTCCTTGGCAGATAAAAAAAACAAGGACAATTTTAAAGAAAGTTAAAATTTTGTAGAAAAAAGTAACAGACATAAAAGTCATATAAGAACTTCCAACATATGCATTTGGTATCCAAAAGAAAAGAATTAAAACACTGTCAGCTTTCCATGCCCACAGGTTTCAGATCCATGGACTGGAAATAGTTTTATAAAATCCCATTTAAGTTCCCAAAGGAAAAACTTAAAATGAATTCGCCACACACCAAGCCCAATGGTGAATTCACACGAATGAAGTGATGTGTAGGCGTCCCCAGCTGTAGTCTATGTACAAATATAGGTCATTTGCAAATACTGTGGCATTTTATTTAAGGAACTTGCACATCCACATATTTTGGTATCCAAAGGAGGTCTTGGAACCAATTTCCTGCAGATACTGAGGGACAACTGTAGATATAATATATATGTGTGTGTGTGTGTGTGTATATACATACATACAGACGTAACTTTAAAAACCTTGCTACTGAAAAACACAAATCTGTAAATATATAAAAAGACATTTTCTCAGCATGAATAACAACTCAATAGCACAATATACCTTAGTAAAGTTATTAGAATAAGTTAAAGAAAGTAGGCGCTCAGACGAAAACATCAAGCTTCATTTAAGGTAAAGAAATCAGCTAAGCTCACTACATAGCAATATTCAGTGCCAGAAAACAATGGAAAAATAGTCAAGAGTCCTCAAGGGGAAATAGTGGAACACCTCTCATTTGAAAAATCAGTGCAGTTGAAAATACAGTTCCCATGAACTCTTCTTGAAAAAAAACTTTAAAATGTCATTTTATATAGGGGTAGAACACCTATTACAGGTGAACCAGCCATGGGTGTTGACTTCTTTCAAGTGTTAGACTAAAATTACTATAAATGTCAGGATTATGGTTACAGTGCAGATTGTAAATACGATACACTCAGCCAAACTTGGAAACTTTTCACTTGGAAAGTGAAAGAAATAGGAGTTAATATAAATTTGCAGACAAACTTGATTTTATACTTGGGTTCATTAAGAGTTTATAAACCAAATGAAGATACGAGTATTTTTTAAAGGTATCAAATCTAAGATCAAAGAAATATATCAACTAAAAATCAAGTGTTGGGAATATGGAGGAGACAAAGTGGCAATATAATAATTCTGTCATTTCTCAAACAAAGTCAATAGGTAACTTATCTAGATAAGGGGATATTTTATGTTATTTTTTATGTTATGTTTTATGTTATGTTATGAATCGAATGTGTCCCCTCCCGAAACTCCTGTGTTGAAATCCTAGTCCTCAGTGTGGTAGTTTTAGGAGGTGGAATCCTTAGGGGGTCATCAGGTCACGAGGGCTCAGCAGTCCTCATGAATGGGATTGGTGGCCCTGACAAGAAGGGACAGGAACACTTCCTCCAGCTCCCTGCTCTCCACCCCGTGAGGACACGGGGAGGGTCTGCTGTCTGCACCCTGGAAGAGGACTCTTACTGGAGCACAGCATGCTGGCACCCTCATCTCCAGACCAGTGAGAAACACAGTAACTTTCTGTTGACAAGCCACGCAGGTTGTGGTGTTTTGCTGTAGCGGCCTGAGCTAAGTCATTACACAGGGGTGCACAAAAGGAGGTTTACAGTGTCATTGTGATGTTCTTCAGAGTTAATGAAACTACTGTAATAATCCTAACCTGCATGTGTTTCTCCACATGAACTGTAACCTATACCTCTTTGAACGTAAGCTTCCACTTTTAGAAAGTTGTCATACATTATACCTGAAAATGTTACATGGGCCATGTTTATTGTAATATTGTTAGTAATAAAAAGATTTGAAACAATCTAAGTGTTCATTTCATAAGATGCATTAAATTCAGGTAACTTCAGATAATGAAATGCTCTGTAGTTGTTAAAAAAATCGAATCAGTTGTGAAACAATGTCCAAAATGAGTAAGTGAAACATGCAAGCTCAGAACACACACAGAGTGTATAGTACACTGTCGTGTGTGTACAAACTTTTAAAAAGGAGAACATATGCATGTGTATGCTTCCATTTGCATATCACACCAAACAGCAGTAGAATTAGAATTATATATGTGCTTGTCACGCAGCCACCAAGTGTTTGCTGAAAAATAAAAACCCTTCTAGGTGCCCACTAGCTCCATAAGAACATCATAATGTCTAAAATTTTGCTTTGGTCTGAGCAAACCTGAATTTGTGAGTATTCAAAGATTTCATTGAAATCGTGTCTCTAGTTGATGAAATGCATACAAGCAAAATGGTGTTACGCAAATAAACTATAGTAACATGTGAATCAATATAAAATAGGGAAGACTCCACATCACGCATTCCCAAACTCTAGAACATGCTCAGAGGAGAGTGAGGATCTCTGGGCAGAACCCCAGTCCAGGCCCAGTCTGGCTTGATGTGTCCACCGTTATCCACTTGCTCATCGGGAGCAGCTGAGGCTCCCAGTGAACCCACAGCAAGAACAAGCTATAAAAAGCATTCGCTTGTCACTAAGAGAACATGAACAGGCTTAGAACATCTACTGTTCCACACTTCAAGTATTCTAATGACACTGTAGGCGATTATCAAGGGGCTTTGCCCTCTAAATCTTTTCATCCAGGCGTGATACACAAATGCGTAATGTATCTTTTCTATAATTAAGGAAACTGTTCCCTTGCTTCATAGTTACTCAGCAAGAAATGACATCTACATGATCTTTCTGGAAGAAAAAAAATCAGGACGTATTTATTGCCCAGTAAACTCATAGGAAATGGACATTTCAATGGCTTGTTATGGGAGTAAAATAATTGAGGAAATACTTTTTCATCATATTTCTTCTTTATAAACCTCCTTTTATCATTGTTTGAATTCCAGAAATACTGCCAAGCTGCATTACATTTTGTTACTTTGCCATCTTGTCTCAAGATGAAAAAAAGATACCTGCCTGAGGAAAACTGTATTTGAGGTGTCTGAAGGAAGAAAAATATATATATATAATCTCCAGGATTATCTTCTGCAGGGCGGGTCCCTTGTAGTACAGGCCTCCCTGGCTAGATGAGTGTGCTAGGAACCCTTCTGTATCCGTGCACCAGCTGGTGTTGTTGTGAGAGCCTGCGTTCGGCCTCAGTGAGTTTTTTTGGAGACTCTTTCAACATGTTCGCCCATTTCAAATGGGTGATTTACGAGCACACCTGCCCACAACATGCTGAGTGTCCAGCAGTTTTTGATCCGAAGCAGCGTGACCTCTGTGTCCCACCCTCCCTAGTCACTCATTCTCATCCACAGTGACTTTGTTTCCCCAGATGAAAACAATTCTCAAAGGGAAGCCTTTTGCTGACGTGGAAGAAGTGAAACAAAATGGTAGAAGCAGCAAAAGGCATTGATATTGACAAGTTCAAAAACTTTAGAGCAGTGAGAAAAAAGTGTCTCCCTAGATATATTGTATCAAATGGAGAGGACTTTGAAAGGGACTTAAGTTTAAACATGTAAGAATAAATACACAATTTTTAATAAATAAATTTTATTTTTGGGTCCCCTCTCATATATATTTGTGTGTATATAAGTATATATGTGCATATGTGTGTGTGTATAATATTCCTTCAGTAATGCTACCACTAAGAAAACACTAGTTCTGATCATTTTTTTGCTTAAATATAAAATACCTAAAATAAGGTCAAAGGCTGCCAGATCGCACATATAATAACCCTTTGGTTCCATTAGAAATCAGTTTCTGAGAATTTACCATCCAGGGGCTAAGTTTGAAACTGGGACACATTTCTTCCTTCAGTGAGATTCCAATCTCATAGAGAAGATAGGTGTTTAAATTTAAAAAGTTTTCTAAATTAAAAAACAAACCAACACCTGTCAGAATAAAAAAAAGTCTACACATGTGCAGCAGGGTCAGTGACTCACTCCAATTGGTAGATGGTAAATGCAATCAGAATGATATTTAGAGAGGCTCAAATGAAGTTCACCAGGAGACCCCGGGGAGGGGAGGGGAAAGAAGAGAGTAATTCCAAGCGGTGGGAATAGCATACACCGAATCATGAAGCGTGACCCATTACCGTGCTTTCAAGAACTGTAAGTTATTGAGTATTGCCACAAGATAAAATGCTGGGAGTGACGAGTGATAGATCAGCTTGGAGAATTAGACTGAGGCCAAACTAAGCCAACCCTTAAGTGTCATGGAGAGGAACTTGGAGTTTATCTTGAAAGGAAATGCAGAGATGGAAAGAGTTTCCAGCAGAGGAATCGGAT
>PVKM010005194.1:0-48919 GCA_004027735.1 Carollia perspicillata
TGTGCTACTGAGAGGTTTTCCAGGTAATAGATAGAGCTTCCTGGACCACAAAATTCAGCATGAAATAGCCGTGTCTTCCTTTCTGAGGAATGTGTTAAGTGATGGAATATTAGAGATACTCTAAGTACTGTGTAATTGTTTCATAAATTGTAAAACACTCGACAAACTTTTATTGGGTACTTTGTATGAACTGGACACCATGCGAGGCACATCAAAGTTGGTAGCAATCACCCTCAAAATACAACTCGGAAGTCACGTCTCCCAGCAAGTCTCCTCACGCCTGCCTTGAAAAGAATTCAGCACTGTCTCCTCTGAGCTTTTTCTTATCTTGCAAACACAGTAATTTACTGATCACTCTGTACTGTCATTCGTTTTCATTCATTTGCTCAGCAAATGTTTATTATTAAGGGCACTCTGTAAGGCACTGACTATACAGTGGTGAGTAAAACAGACAAAATCTCCATCCCTGAAAGGCTTACAGGGTAGTGAGGAAGACAAACCATACAGGAAACGAACATGATCCTAGGGCAAAGAGGGGCGGAGTCAACCTCCTTCTGCGTGGCCTTCTCTCCCACAAGACTATGAGCTCATTCAGGACAAAAGGCTGAATCATCATAATTTCTATAGCCCAAGGATGTAGTGAGTGCCTAGTACACACCATGCAGGCACACGTTTTTGAATAGTAATATGTGAGAGGCATGGGGATTTATGTTGGAAACTATTTCTATCAAGTGTTTTTCTTCAGGAAGATGGATTCTGGAGAATTGTTCAAATGATGGGAGGAAGAGCTAAAACTGGCTTGGAGAAAGGGTGGTTAGGAATGTGGTTTTATTTGGGAACAGAATGGGAAGGTGAGTTTGGTGGGATAATAAAGGAGAGGAAGGCCAGAGGACATGAAGACAAAATGTATGAAACCAAAATATGAAGACACATGAATTGACTCCTTAGAGAAGTATTTCCCTCTCACTTTTACTCTTATCCTGTTACAGAATATTGTTCTCAAAAGAAGGTAGCCTGACTTGATGGATGAGCGAGAAATGCTATGTGGGTAAATGAGGAAGTCACAGAGTTTATCTTCCATTTTCTCTAGGATTTTCTGAAGACATTTTATGGCATCAGAGAGGAAGAGAGAAAAACCAAGAGTTACCTCAAATGTGGTTCCTTTTTATTTTATCCTCCTCTGCTTTTTCACCTTTGGATAGACCGTTACATTTTAATACTAAATAAAGATGTCAGAAAGAAATAGATGACAGATTTTTAAAAAGCCCATTTGACTCACAATTTCAGAAGGTAACTGAAAGTTGATAAACACAGCTATGCCTGACAAGACACTCCGAGCTAGAGCCCGGGTCCCTCCTCCAGTACATGGATTTCTGCTTCTTTCTCCTGTTTAGCACATTGCACTTTGTAGCTCATGTAATAGTTCTCTAAACTAAGCATGATAGACAAGCTTCAAAACTGAGTTTCCTCCTCCTTACATATACATTATACCTGGAGCCCGGAGATTCTTCAGTGGGAACAAACACACAGAGACCACGCCAGGTACTGTCTGAGCCTCGCAGACGTGTTAACTTGTTCAATCTTTACAACAACTCAGGCGTTAAGGACTTGAGAGCCTGGTCTTACAGGTGAAGAATCAGAGAGGTTAAGGAATGTGGCCCCAAATCACTCAATGAATAAGAGGCAGAGCCAGGATTTGAACTGAAGCAGCCTGGCCCCATAGATTGCCTGCTTATCCACGCCACCTACCTGCATACCTGGGACAGAACACCTCCTGGAAGCTGGCTGTTCTTGGGATCTGCCCAAGAGTGATTCTGCTTGGAATGCTCTTACTTCCAATCATCCTTTGAACCTCAGCTCAGGGTGCATCTCCCCTGCCCCAAGGGTCTTCCTGACCCTACCACTCTCCCCCTAAAACATAATGTGGGGGAGCTCTAAACTTGAAGGAAGTGGGTTTTTACCCCAATATCACTTCTGCTTTCCCTTAAGACTTCGAAGTGAGATGGCCTCCATCTAAACCCTGGCTTTGTCATGTACTATGTGGTGTCAGGACCGCCCCTCACTTCTCTGGGTGCCAGTTTCTTTGTCTGTGAAAGGGGGGATAGCACTGTAATCTCTCATAAGGTTTCCGTAGAATCAGACGAGAAGACAAGCACTGCTGAGCCCACTGTCTGGCAGTCAATGAGCTCTCTCAGCTGTCATCACTGCTGTCGCTCCTGACATTCTACAGACCATCAGCCTCTGTGTCTGACTTCTCAGTCTGAGCTTCCTGAGGCAGGGGCCAGCCTCGCTCATCTCTGTAGCCCAGCACTAATACAGGGCATGTATTTATTGTGTCTCGTGACACGTGACACGTCCTTACAGTTGGGCCCCAATGAGCAGACCTTTTGGAGAACACTAGCTAACACTGGAGGCTACTCCTGCTTCCTGGACATCTTTCCATTCACTCCGTCTTTCCAGATACCATTTGAACCATTCTCTGCTTCCAATCTTCCTATAGTGTGTGGAGCATCTCATTTGCTCTGTCACTCCTTCAAACTGGAGGGCTAGGAGAAGAACAGTGATGATTTCCTACATCATGGTTCCCAAGCTTTTCTCCAGGGGTGTCAAACTCATTTTCACCGGGGGCCACATCAGCCTTGTGGTTGCCTTCAAGGGGCTGGATATAATTTCAGCCCCTTAACAGTCAAGGAGTAGTTACATTTATCCAGTCCTAAAATTAGTTTGGCCCTTTGAAGGCAACCAAGAGGCTGATGTGGCCCCCCATGAAAATGAGTTTGACACCCCTGTCTTAGCCATTTAGCCAAAAGAGCTTTCTTCAACTGAAATCACACATACACACATACACACGATGGAAGCTGAGCTATTCTGGCAGACACAAGACTTGGTGCTCAGTCTCTGAGGTACCCAGGCTCCACACAGGCTTAGACACTCAGTTGTGTTTGCACTCATTGCCAGTGGACCAGCAAATCTGCACAAATTCTCCAAGGCCTACTTGACAAGGTCTATCAGAATTATGTATACACCCTCATCACATATCTTCTGACCCAGCAATTTCTCCTTCAGAAATTCATTCTACGAATACAGTCGCCCACATGCAAAGTGACAGATGTACGAGAATGTTCATTATGGCATGTGTTATAGTGGCAAAGGCCTGGAAATGACCTAAATAATTCACCAGCAGGGGATAGGATAAATAAATTATGGCACAGATTTCAGTGAAATATTCTGCAGCTGTAAAATGATTAAGGGTGCTCACTGTAGGCATAAAAAATCTCCAAGAGACTACAGAGAAAAAAACAAGGTTCAAAACACAGAGCTATTCATGTCCGAGGGGAAAACACCCACAGTTACAGCTCTACACAGGCTGATGTGTGTTTGCTTGTGTGTGCACAGAGTGACGGCAGAAGGGCGCACACACACATCTGGAGACACTGGTTGCTTCTGGCTGAGAAGGTAGGAAGAAGTTTCCCTATAAACACACAAGACATTTTTATCACATGTACCACCTGTAAAAATGAAATTTTAAAGGGAAACTCCCATTCTAGGTCTGTCCTCCCCTTCTCGCTGAGGGGTGAGGAGGGGAAAACTGCTGAACTGTGAGAGGCAGGTCAGCTCTGTGATCGAGGCTCTACACACACATCTTCTCCAGCCCCCTGGGAGGGGCTGCTACTATGCACCGAGTCACAGAAGCAGCAGGTGGCGAGGAGGGATTCAAAAGCCATCTGTCTTGTTCCAAATCTTCCAATTTGTTTGCAAAACCAACTGCTGGGAACATGGGTCTGCCTGTGTGCATGTGTGTGTGAAGGGGACTTTCTAGATGCTTCCATGTGCCCCTGTGAAGAAGGCCGTTTCCCCTTATAGAATGTGGGCGCTATGAGGGCAGGGTTGGACTGCCCTGTTCCCAACTCTAGGGCCTAAGGAAACAAGCAGGCCATGTGTTTCCCATTACCCCACAGGCCCACTGAATGTTCCAGAAATTGTCAGATTATATTACAGATAAGTTTTATACTTTTTCCTTATTTGATAATTCTAAAAATCAGTTTATTTCATCACTATGTTTTCTGTGTGATACTGCTATGGGGAAAATAAGGGCAATGAAGAGGCTTTTAAAACTTGGTTTAATTCCCATTTTATGGAATTTCTGAGATTAATAAAACAAACAAGTATCCTCAAAGGTATGAAAATCTCCATGGTATGGGCACCCACTTCTGTTGATCTGTCCTGTAAAACCTCCATGGTTTAAATCTGTATTTTTCAGACTATAAGATGCACCCCCCAATTTGGGAGGAATAATGGTTGTTAATACTGCTGTTGAGTTCTGTTTACATTTACATTGGTGAAATATTATGTTATTTATGTTATTAAATATTTTACCACATTTTTTGCCGCAAAAATTTTTTTCCTATTTTCCTCCTTTAAAACCCAGGTGTGTCTTATGGTCCAAAAATATGGTAGTATCTTTCTCAAGAGGCATCTAACTACCTATAGATGGTGTTGTACAGTTATTTTAGACTTATAGTCACAACGTTGACATCTATCCATTTAAAACCCTAAGGCATATGGTAAGTAGGAAACAGAACCAGGTAACTAATCAAGGCATGTTTCTTGGCCTTATAGTACAGGAACTTGAAGAATTGCTCTGTATCTGTGACTACTATATGCTTCCTGCTCTCCGTGGTGAATAGAAGCATTGTAATTATCCAATGCCCATTTCCCTACTGTCTGTTGGAAATGGAGGGAGCCATTAACTGGTTTTTTTCATCAACAGGTCTCTGGGTCAAGAAGAACCATACCTAAAGAACTGCTTCCAAGGATCCTCATCCCCAACCAAACCTCACGTTGGAACATGAGATCCCAGACATTGAGCCGGATGCCATATTGGGATGAGACCACTGGGGATCCTGTAAGGGGAATGACTATATTTTCTTTGTGGGAGACATGTGAGTAAATTACAGCCAGAGGGGAGGCTGTGGTGGACTGCCAAAATGGCCACAATTCTTCCTGTCCCTGTACACACAGTCCTTCGTGAATTTCTTCACTACCCCCATCAACTGTTAGAGTCTATCTCTCCAGTTCTTGAATCTCAGTGGGATTTGCGATGGGCTTTAAATAACGGAATGTGACGGAAGTGTTGTTTGTGAGAGTTTGGAGCGTAGGCCCAGGCTCTGTAAGGCCCAGGCTCTGTAGCGTCCACTCTTGCCTGCTTGAAATTCTTCCCCAAGACCACCAATGTAAAGAAGCCTGGAAATAAATATTTAAGGAAACTTTCTTAATTAGATTTTAAATAGAGATTTCTTTTTTAATATGGAGAAACAAAGCTGATACAGTTAACTGTCACTTAAATTATGTCCTCAAATTAATGAAAATCTAAGTAGGAACAAAGCAACCCATTATTTTTTATGTGACAAGACCTATTTTGAGAGTTTTTTGGGCTTTCGGTAACTGCAGTGAAATAACTAACTTCTTATCTCAAGTATACTTGACTGTTCAGTAAAGATTTTCAAGTCTCATTTTAGGATTAAGGTGATAAGCTCCTGGAATATAAAGCAATATAAGACTTTTTTTCTTATTTCAATGGTCATTTCTAATTGTACTTCATGATATAATCTCTGCTGTTTGAATGTTAAATACAAACTAAGAAATACTTCCTCTTGAGACTTCCAGGTAAAGATGGAAAATTAAACACTTGTATTCAATTTTCCTCTCTCTAAAAACCCCATGAAAGTAATAGTAAAGTGTGTCTGTGTTTAAATAAAGATATAAATCCTCAAGGAAGAAAGATAGCAAAGAACAGCAACCAAATATTGAAATGTGAAAAGCAGACAGATAAGTGATAACAGAATTAGGAGACCAGAAAAAGCTGAATCCTAAACCAGCTTGGGGGAAAACCAAGAACAATCCTATTTATGCTGCAAAACTGTCATAAAATTTTAGAACTGGGGCACCAGTGACCTCCAGAAGCAGGATAAATGGGATGCTAAAATGGGTACTGGTTAAAAGCTGTTCAGGAAGATGCCAGATGCCCATACCTTCACCTGGACTCTACCAGACAAGCGGAGGTTTTGTTTGGTTTTGGTTTTGTTTTTAATAGGGTAATGCAGTTTCTGAACTGAAAGACAGCAGGCATGGTTATGGGTAGAGGTACCACAGTGAAAACTGAAGGATCAATTGCATCCTGGAAGCTGAGACTCCCAGCTGTCTTCATCCCCTTAGGCTCCAAGAATACTGGCAGCCAGACATTGACTTTCCAGGCAGAAGACCAGCAAATTTCTCTCTGGGGAATCTGAGCAGCATAAGATGAAGGATCTGAAGATAGTGACACTGGAGACACCAAAATGAAAAAAAAAATCCCACCCAGCCATTTTCCTACAATGAAGCCCACCATGGGAGACCCAACCTATTACTCTGAATTCATACTCAAGTTTGGCATTTCCTATTCTTAAGTATGGAATGTCAAGCAAAGATTACTAGGTATCTGAAGACATCCATTAAAACACATTAGAAAATCACGATAAATAATGCCATATATGACAAGCCTCCAGCTAACATCATATTCAATGGTGAAAAGCTGAAAGCTATTCCTCTAAGTATCAGGAACAAGTCAAAGATGCCCACTCTCACCACTTTTATGCAACATAGTATTGGATATTTTGAGCCAGAGCAGTTAGGCAAGAAAAAAAAGGCATCCAAATTGGAAAGAAAGAAGTAAAATGGTACACCCCTATTTCACAGCAGTGCTATTTACAATAGCTATGTTCTGTAATAGCCTGAGTGCCCATCAGTAAATGAGTGGATCAAAAAACCATGGAACATTTACACAATGGAATACTACACAGCAGAAAGAAAGAAGGAACTCCTACCTTTTGCAAGAGCATGGATGAAACTGGAGAATATTATGCTAAGTGAGTGAAAGCCAGACAGTGAAAGACAAATACCATATTTGAAAGACAAATACCAGATCTCACCAAGAAGAGGAATCTAATAAACAAAATAAACTAATGAAAAAAATAGAATCACAGGCATGGAAACATGGAACAGATTGACAGTGGGGGGGGTTATGGTGGAAAGAAGGGGAAGAGACTAGACAAAGAATATGTATGAATGACCCATGGACATGGACAACATTGGGGGAATTGACTAGGGGAGTGGAGGTTGGGATGGGCAGAGGAGGGTAAAGGGGAAAAAATGGAACAACTGTAATAGAATAACAATAAAAAGAAGTAAAACTCACTATTTCTAGATGACATAATTTTATACACAGAAACTCCTAAAAAAACTACCAAAAGACTGTTAAAACTGATAAACAAATTCACTGAAGTTGCAGAATACAAAAACAATATACATGAAGCTATTGTACTTACATACACTAATGATAAACTATTAGAAACAAAATTAAGAAAAATACCCTACTTATAATTACATCAAAAAGAATACCTAGGAAAAAATTCAACCAAGGAGGCAAAAGACCCATACAATGAAAACTATTAGACACTGATGAAACACATTGAAGAAGACACAAATAAATAAAAAGATATTGTATGCTCATGGCTTAGAAGAGTATTGTTAAAATGCACATGCCATCCAAAGTAATCTACAGATTCAATGTAATCTCTATAAAGTTCCAACAGCATTTCTCACAGAAATAGAACAATCCTGAAATTTGTGTGGAACCACAAAAGACCCTGAATAGCCAAAGCAATCCTGAGAAGGAACAAAGCTAGAGGCCTCATGCTCCCTGATGTCAAACTACTTTACAAACCCACAGTAATAAAAACAGTACGGTATTGGCATAAAAAATAGAACAACTGATCAAATTAGGGAGCCCAGAAATAAACCTACACATATATGGTCAATTAATTTATGACAAGGGAGACAAGTATATACAATGGGAAAAGGACAGTTTCTTCAGTAAATGGTGTTCAGAAAACTGGACGGCCATATATATGCAAAAGTATAAAACTGGATTTTATACCATATACAAAAATTAACTAAAAATGGATTAAAAACTTGAACATAGGACCTGAAAAAAACATAAGTGATAAGCTCCTTGACATTGCTTTTGGCAATGAGTTTTTTTGGATTTTACACCAAAAGCAATGGCAACAAAATAAAAAAAATAAACAAGTGGAACATCGTCAAACTAAAAAGCTTATGCACAGCAAAAAAACAAAACCATCAACAAAATGAAAAGGCAGCCTCTGCAATGGGAGAAAATCGTTGCAAATCATATATCTGATAAGGGCTTAATATTCAAAAATATACAAAGAACTCACACAACTTGATAGCAAGAAACAAACTATCTGATTTTTAAAAATGGGCAGAGAATCTGAATAGACATTTTTCCTAAGATGACATACAGAGGGGCAATAGGTTCATAAAAAGGTGCTCAAGGTGCACTAATCATTAGAGAAATACATATCGAAACCACAATGAGATATCATTTCACCAAAAGACAAAAAATAACAAATATCAGATAAGATGTGGAAACAATGGAACCCTTGTGCCCTATTGGTAGGGTTGTAAATTGGTAGAGCCACTATGGAAAAATGGTATGGAATTTGTCTTTCACTGTCTGGCCTATTTCACTCAGCATAATGCTCTCCAGTTCCATATGATCTCACCTATAAGTGGAACCTAATCAACAAAACAAGCAAGCAAGCAAACTATAACCAGAGACACCGAAATTAAGAACAAACTGACAGTAACCAGAGGGGAGGTGGGAGGGGATAATGGGGGGGAAGGGGGAAGGGTTTTCAGGAACAACTATAAAGGTCACATGGACACAACCAAAGGGGGGGTAGGATGGAGGAGGGAAGGTGAGGATGGCTGGGGTGAGGGGAGTTGGGGGGGGAAATGGAGACAACTGTACTTGAATAACAAGAAAAAATAAAAATAAAAATGTAAGCTCAAGAAAGTTAAAAAGAAAGAAAGAAAATGGTATGGAGGTTCCTCAAATTTGAGACAGAACTACCATATGATCCAGCAATTACACTTCTGGGTACTTACCGAGGGAAAGGTAAGCACTAACTTGAAAAGATACATGAATTCCCATGTTCACTGCAACACCATTTACCATAGCCAAGACATGGAAGCATCCTACATGCCCACTGATTAATGTTATAGAGAAAACGTGGTCTACTACTCCATTATATTTATATATACAGATACATATACATACACTATTCATATATACATACACACTAGTCACATATATGTAAATAGATACATATACTATTCCATTATATAGGTATATATACATACACTATTCATATGAGGTCAGTCCAGAAAGTATCCAGCCATGCATTCTGAAACATAGAGACAGTTATTGAAGATACAAGATACAAGAAACATTGCACATAGGACAATGACGCCTCAGTTCCTTTAAAGTAGGTCCCTCAGGACTTCACACAATTCTCCCAATCGCCATCAGCTGCCCCATAATATTTTCATGAATTTCATGGATGGTCTGAAATCTCTTCTCTTTCAAAGGTGATTTTAATTTGGGGCAAAGCCAGAAGTCACAGGGCACCAAATCTGGCTGGAGAGGGGCGCTGATTGATCACCTGGGTTATGTGATATTTCTCAAAAAAAAAACTGCACGAGATGTGATGTATGAGTGGGCACACTGTCATGATGAAGCTGCCAGTCACCAGTTGCCCATAGCTGCAGCCTTCTGAATGATCTGAATAATTTCCAAGGAGGAATGTTCAAGCTTAATGTGAAATTGATGCAGATTCGTTGCCCTACTTGTTCAGTCATTTTGAATGCAACAGCCACACAGTACACATGCTCACTCAATGGCATCTACCGCCCCCACTGACTATTACAGTGAAGTTGTCATTGTTCACACATGTGCATTCCAGTCCACTCTCCTTGGCTGCCAGATTACATCAATGTTGTGCAAACCATTCTCATTATATTAACAATGGTTGGATTTTTTTCCTGGACAGGCATCGTATATATACACATTATTGAGACACACACACACACACGTCATATATATGTAAATATATACATAGACTATTTCATTATATATATAGGAATAGTATTCAGACATAAAAACATTGAAATCTTGCCACTTGGGACTACATGTATAGACCTTGGGGACATTATGCTAAGTGAAATGTCAGATAAATAAAGACAAATACCATATTACCTCACTTATATGTGAAATCTTAAAACAAACAAACAAGCTCACAGATACAGAGAATAGCCTGATGGTTGCCACAGGTAGGGGTTGTGGGCAAAATGGGAGAAGGGGTCGAAAGGTACAAACTCACTGTTACAAAATAAATAAGTGCTGGGGACATAGTGCACAGCATGGTTTCTTTAGTTAATAACACTGTATCGCATATTTATGAGTTTCTAAGAGAGGAAATGTTAAAAGTTCTCATCATGATAAAAAAGTCTAACTATGTATGAAGACAAGTGTTAAGTAGTTTATTGTGGGGATCATTTTTCACTATCTACAAAGAATCATTATGGTGTACACCTGAAACTAATATGTTATGTGTCAATTAGATCTCAATTAAAGAATCATTATGCTCAGAAAATTAAGATAATGGAATTGTGCAAAAAACGATTTTAAAAAGTCCAAACATCACAAAAATATAAGTTCTTAGAAACTAAAATAAAATGAGAACAGAAACTAAAACTCAACAGAGGAATTAGAAATAAGTTGAGGAAGTCTTCCAGAAAATAAATTGAGGAAATCGTTTGGTTCTAGAAAACAAAATGGACAGAAAAGATAAAACAGGAGAGAATCAGCTTTGGAAGTTCAATATCTAAAAAATAGGAATTCCAGAAAGAGAAAAAGAACAAATCTTCCACAAAATTCACGAATTATTCAAGAAAACCTCCCTAAACTGACCGACAAGAGTATTCACGTAAAAGGGTCTGCAGAGTACCCGTTGCAATAGATGAACAAAGAGCCACATCCAGACTCCCAACTACAGTACTTCAGAACACTGGGGACAAGCTTCCCCGGAGAGGAGAGCAAGGTACGCAGGGAGAATTAGGACTGGGAGTGTTTTGAAGTCCTCTCGGCAATATTAAACTTTAGAATCCAAGGAGCAAGACTTTAAAATCTCTGAAGGAAAAGGATTTTGGCTGGATATAGATGTTTATACCTAGTCAAACTATTATTAGGAGTGAACTATTATAAATATGTATATCAGTTTGCTACTGATGCCATAACAAAGTACCATGGATCGGGTGGCTTAAGCAACAGAAATGTAGTTTCTCACAATTTCGGAGGAAGAAGCTGCTTCATGGAGAGATAGAATATAACATGAACCTAAGAGCTCGAGTGCTGATAGAGTAACATCTACTTTATTGGTTTAAGGTAAAGCAAACCTGAGTTAGAGTCTTGGCTCTGCCAAGTACAGCTGACCCTTGAGTAACCACCACCTCCTACCCCACACGGTCGAAAATCCATGCGTAACTTTTGACTCTGCCAAAATATGACTATTAAAAGCCTGCTGTTGACTGGAAGCCTTACTGATAACATAGACAACACATATTTGGTATGTTACATGTATCATATACTGTATTCTTACAGTAAGGTAAGCTGGAGAAAAGAAAATATTAAGGAAAATACATTTACTGCATTTATTGAAAAAAATGCATGCATAAGCGAACCCATGCTGTTCGAGCCTGTGCTGTTCCAGGGTGAACTGTACCATTTGAATTTGGAAAAGTAACTTGTCTAATCCTCAGTATTTTTATCTATCAAATGGCATAACAATAACACCCACTACAGAGGGAGGTTTGAGGGTTGGGAGATAATGCATGCAGGGTACTCACATATCCTCATAAATGGCAGTTCATGATTTTTATTATTAGCTCATTATTTGTCACTTTATATAAAGATTATGGATCCTTATAGTTTTAACACACCCCAATAAGTACTTGCTATTTTGAAATCAGGTGTTAAAATTTTCATGGAAATCTCTATTTCAATAAAATCTTTCAGACACAAAACTACATTAAGAATACTATCAAACACCCGTATGCTCACTAGCCAAAGAACTAAATGTTTGCAGACACAGGAGAAGTCCGCCTGCGTGTTCCTCCTCCATTTCATTCCCCTACCCTAGGATCGATTACTACCAGGGATTTTTCATAATCTCTAGTGCGTGTGTACTCCTAAATATACAACATTATATTGTAGGTTTTAAGTATTTACAGAAATGATATCACGCTGTACTCATTCTTCTGCAACGGGTTTTCCTTATGCAACTACGTGAGGTTCACGTTAACACAGGAGCTCTGGCCCAGTCATGCGCCCTGCTGCTTCCGAGTCTACTGTATGAAGACACTGCAGCTCATCGACTCATTCTCTTCCGGTGGATATGTAAGCTATTTCCAATGTTTTATCATTGTAAACAACACTGTCAAAAACACACGTACAAATGTTTCTCAAGGAAGATACACCTAGGAGTGGCATTTTTGCTATATATATTTGGACAGGTATTAAGAAAGAAGAGTTAAATCTGGGAGTCTAATTCACCCATGTGTCAAAACATCCTGACGTGACATGATTAATGGTGAGGGTTGTTACAATTAATTTGATGCTAATAATGACTAAAGTGCCTAAATTTGGGGATGTTTTAAAAAAGAATGTTAAATCACAACAGATTTGAGGTACATTCATAATAACATCAATTTACTCCCATATATTCTAATGTGCTTTCTAGAGGAAAAGAAACCATAAAGAGTGTATGTAAGTAAAAATTACCATGTGTCGTGCAAGAAAAAGTTCAGAGAATCGTTGGTTGAATCAATAAATAATTTTTAAATGTTAGTTACTTAATAAGAGGATATGCATTCATGGAGCCTGAGGTTGAAAATTTATTGGTAAGACACAGTAGGCAAAACAGTGCCTTTGATATTGGGTAGGCATACACAGGACAAAGGAAACTGGTGATGTGCACAGTAACCTGAATGATTCTGGAGGAAGAAGAGGGAGGTAGAGGGAGAAATAAAGGCTTAAAGAAGGAATACTGTAGGAAAGAGAAAAGAAGAGGAGGAAACAGTAATATCCTGGGATTTGTAACAATTCACACCAGTCCTTATCTATCTCCACCTGTAGCAAAAGTGAAAATCAACATCTATACAACTCACACATATTAAAATCATCTACTTTTATATTAGGTATGCACATTGTTAATAATAATAGACAAGCTTACTGAACATTTACCATAGGCCTTTATCCACTGAGTTGCGAATTTTCATGTTAGGTGAGTACTATTAGGACTCCCGATTCACAGATGAAGCGAATGAAGCCCAGAACCACCCAGTTTGCGAGTTGCAGGGCAGGGGCGTAGACACCAGGCCCCACTCACTCCGCAGCCTGTGCTCCTAACCAGAGTTCATGTGAGCTCAGCCACTGACCCGTAGGCGCAGACACTGGGATTCATTCCCCTTTGTCCAGCCCTACCCGGTGCCTGTCACTGAACTGGGCTTGGCGCTGACTGAACTGACTGGCCATTCAGAATGAAAACCTGAACGCATGGCTCCAGGGTACAGGAGACCTCTTTTATTTGCCATTTAAAAGTGAGCCAGAATGAAAGAGAAAGGCATTGGTAAAAAATCTATAAAAACAAATTTGGAAACATAAATGATTTCCTAATTAAGCCTCAGATCAGAAAGATCCGATTTAGAATAATCCAGGCCCGGGCTTTCCACTAATTAGGGTGCTGGTGCAATTCTGTCCACAGTAAAATGTTGCCTGAATTACCTAGGCAATTGTCACTGCACAAACTGATCATCCAGTGACTCACTCACAGCTACTGTCTCAGTCTGGTCTCCGTCCCGGGTCTCGTTTTAATATCCCCTGTTGGAGCCGAGTCAGCCCGAGTACTGACCGAGGGGACAGATTCATCTGCTCTCCTGCAGTTCATTTATATTGCTGTGATCAGCAAGGACCTAGACACTCTGCCAAGCATCCACAAAATTTCCAAGTTAGTAAAATTTATTTTCCGTAATCCCTGTCTTTTAAAAATTGTCTGATCTCTTTTGCCTTTACCTTCTTAATGGCATTCTCTGTCTAATCCCGATACAGCCAAAGCACCCCACTAAAGCTCTTTCTTCCCCCTTTTCTTTAACTTTCTAGAAGAGATCTCATAGGCATAATCATAATGGGGTATAAATGAAGAATCATGTTAAACATTTCATTTTTCCCAGGAATATTTTAGTTTTAGATGTAGATGACTTTAGCCAAAGGATTAAAGTTAAAATTGTCAAATTCCAGATCTGAGGGAGTGTACTATTAAGTCATTTCTTGGCTCCCTCTTCTCTGTTCTCCTCTAAGATGCTGGAGCTGGAACTTGGCCTCCTACAATATTCTCCTTTGCATCTGGCTCTCTGACATGTTTGGCCAGTAGGGGGCACTACAGGAGACTGAAAGGGGGAAAAAAGGGCCTGAGGTATTGTACTTGGTTTTTCCTGTTTGCCTGTTGTTCCTGTTCACATTGCCCCAGTAATGATTCTTCAACCTCGTAGTGGCAATTGGTTCCAGTGTCTATCATTATTTTTAAAGAAGCATCCCTACCAGACTCACTGCACTGCCCCATGCCCCCAGGGCACCAGTGCCAGCAGGTCGGCATCTCCTCATCAGAGATTTGGGGCTCAGCTGCAGGGGCCCCTCCTCTGAGCTTCCAAGTTCTGATAACTCCACCTCTTTCTCATGCTCCCGGAGCCCTGGAGGCAGTAGCTGCTTCACTTCCTGCAGTTATTACCCGTGGGGCCTCAGAGCTCTTTTTATGACATTTTAGTTCTCCAATATTTATTTTACCAATTCCCCGTGTTAACCTCTGTGTTGAAATAACTGCGGGGTTCAGTTTTCCTGAATGGAGCCTGAGTGGTACAGAGAGTCGGAACACACGCATTCTTTGGGGAAGCGGCTGTCCTTCTCTCTCAGAAATCACATGCCACATAAGCGGCCATCCACCGATCCCGCTTGTTAACCTCACAGGAATATCACCACAGTAAAAAGATGGTTTCTGAATTTGAGCTTTGAAATATTTTTGGCCCCAAGTCTGACTTTGGTCCTACATCGTTTTCCTTTCTTCTGCCCAAGTCTTTGCTAGCTTGGGCAGACTTCCTTTCCTAACAATACAGAAGGTCCTACATCGTTTTCCTTTCTTCTGCCCAAGTCTTTGCTAGCTTGGGCAGACTTCCTTTCCTAACAATACAGAAGGTGCTTGACACAAAACAAAATAATAGGAGACATCCCCTGAGTCCTAAAAGAGCTCACAGAGCAATGTGTTATATAAATTGGACAGGACAAAAACAATAATGACAAGAGATACTCCCGGGTAGGTTGTACTGTTATTCCTCATTTGCTGCATTACTTTGTGAGGATTTCATATTCCTACCCGTTATCATGAACTTGCACCAGCCCTCCCTGGGGGAGAACTGTGACTTCCCACCCCATTATCATGCTTGTCCAGGAGACTTGCTTTGCTTAGTGAACTGTGACCAGAGTAGTATGTGCCACATCTGAGCAGAAATTCTAAGAACAGATGTGTGGCTCTACCATTACTCTTCCATTCTGCCATGGGAAGGCATGTCTTGGGTCCTGGTTGCTTCTTCAGCCAAGTTCCCACAAGAAAGAAGACAGGAGAAGCAGAGCCTCAGTGAATGCACAGCTAATTTGTAACATGAGCAAGAAACACCTTTCAGTAAGCTGCTGAGATCTGAGGGTTGCTTGTTACCTCCGCAGAACCTAGCATAATCTGACTGGCACAGTCTCTAACCCAACAAAGGCAGTCCTGCAATTTACGCCCTAACTTATCCTTTTCTTCTTTCCTGGTGGAGAAGCTATGTCAGTCCACCTAACGAAGTGATGGGAGAGGGTGAGGTTTTGGGTGGGGAGCCAAACAATAAAGGAAGAGGAAAGAAAAACTGTGCAGGCTGGGGCGGAGAAAGATTGTTTTTGCCAGGGGTGGTAAGGAAGCATGTAAAGGAAGAAGAGAGGATGATAATAAGCCATGGCTGAAGACCACACACTTGACTTCTCTTTGTGTCCTTTGGGAAGTTTGAGTAAAGACGCGAACCCCCTTCTAATTAACTTTGGCTGCTGACTTGTGCTGTGTGCAACAAAGACATGGAAAGAAAGAATTGTGGGACAATATAATCAGCTCCATAATCTAAACATTGACAAAGGCTAATGTGCCTGGAACCCTAACACCACCTGCCTGGGAAATAAGAGGTTTCATAAAGATCATGGCAGCTGAACAGGTTCTTGAGGGAAGCACACGCTCTCACCAGAGTAAGAGGAAGGAGAGAGCACCTTAAAAAGAAGGAACAACCATCATGGGACAGTCAGGTGACCTCTGTGGCCATGCTGTAGGCATGTCCAGCCCAGGAAGCTGGGGAGGGGAGAAGAAGCTGGAAAGGCAGATTTGCGCACCATGCTAAGGACTTTCAATTTTATCTTAAAGGCCCCAGGGAACCTCTGAAAGCTGTTCTGCAGGAGAGCAATGCTACCACGTGTGGCGGTCCATGTTATTCACTGCTGAAGAGGCAGGGCTGCGGAGAGAAGGAAGGGTGGAAAGTCCAGCCCCTGCTCTGCTTGTCAAGCTGTGGGCTGTGAATTCCTGAAGGAAGGGTGTTCATTTCTAACTGTACAATGGAGCTGGTGGTAAGAGCCTTGTAAATCATCTGTAACGTATTTGGGAGTGGAGAAAGACAGGAGAAATGAAGACACATATTCGTTCATGCTCGAGTTGGTGGCCACTTCAATTAAGGCGGTGTCGGAGACCAGAGAGGAGGAGCTGGGTCCAATGAATGGCATTTGGTGGTGATGGTGCATGGTGAGGAAGACTGTAGCACCAAGGCTGGTCAACATGCAGGGGTGACATCATCAATCAGGAGTAGGAAACACAAAACTGATGGTGTGGGTGTAGTACTGGGTCAAGGAAGCGGGAAATGAGAAGAACCTGGTTCATTCCCAGGGATAGAGCTATTTCTAAGACACAGTCCTCAATCAGTGGTCATTGGAATAACGTACTATTCACAGAGACCACTGGTTTAGCTCCTGTCCCTTCCTCAGTGCCACTCTTAGATGTGAGTGCGCTGAGCCCTGCCCAAGGTTTAAAAACGGGCCGCCCCAGCTGTTCTGCTCCCTGTGGAGTGAGGTGTTGGCAAAGCCAAAGGGATGTGCTACCCAGAGACTGCCTCAAAAGCCCCAAGTCCACTTCTGGGTCTTTGTGGACCTGTGCACCAGCTTGTCCTCTTGAAGACACCTCTATGCCTAACAAGTAGCCAAGATGCTTGCAGGAGGCACTGATGGCACCTGGACATGGGTTGGGGTATCTGCAGGTATGAGCCTGAAGCCCCTCAGTATGAGCCTGAAGAGAAGTAGGTAGGCCAAGGTAGGTGCGCAATGATTTTCCCCACACTCACCAGTGGAACGGACCACCAAGGATCCTGAGAACTTGGACTTCTAGGCCATTATGCAGATGTGTTTGTCAAGCTAGAAGGCAGCATTGTGGAGAAAACACATTTTTCTCCTGTTCACTAATCTGACGTTGATTGGAGTGACCTTGACAAAGCTATTCAGTCTCTCTGACCTTCATCATATCACCCACACCTTCAGAGCTGCAATGTGTCGATGGTGTAACTCTGGAATACAGGAGTTGTTTATAAATGGTGGTCACTATTGCTTTTGTCACTACAATTATTGCTACCACTACTTGAAGACTGCCGTTTGACTGATCACTGCATTGTACTTAATTGTTAACGTGATTTATTACTTTCAATTATTTAGACATACGGTCTATAGGATTCACTTGTACTCTTGCTCGAGGCCCTACAATTGTTAGTAGTCCTTCTCATAGATTCAAAAGAAGTGATTTAAGAGAGACAAATCTATTGTCTTTCAGCCCCAAACCCTAACAAGGATAAATATGAGAGCCTCAGGGTGAGGATGCTAGTGGAGTACAAAAGAGTGAGCTCACAGAGTCTGCTCAGGAGGGCTTCCTGCTTCTGCCAGCTGTGTAACTCAGATTCCTCTCTGTTCCACTTCTCCATCTCTACGTGCAGATGGCAATACTCCTAGACTCACGGGCAGCCTGAAGTCTAGTGATGCTCATAAAGTGTCAGCTGTGCTCTTGAGGAGGGAGCATGAGTTTGAAATCAGGCACATGTGGATTCAGACCCCAAAGTCTGCTTGTTACTGTGTGGCCCTGGGTAAACTGTTTAACTGCTTCGAGCCTGGGTTCCACCTTCTGCAAAGTGAGGATAATGAAATTATGCTGCAGGGCTGTTGCAAAGGTCGAATGAGACAACAGATGAAGAACACACAGCACAGAGCCCGGCACAGGACGCCTACAGGCACAATTGTTTCCTCCCCGTCTCATCCCCGTCTCCCCTCTGACCGCTATTGTTCTTCTGGGTGATGTCACGCACAGTGTGATCACACCACACACAGTCCACCCACAGACGCCGTCCCAGTCCCCCGACTTCTCCTTTATGTCAACCCCTCCTCACTTTGCTGCAACTAAATTTGGCAAATCTTCCCTTTCCCAATAGATGCTTTAACTGCCTTTTGTCCCTTTGACTTGTAAAATAGACTCTTTCCCATCAAATTAAATGCTTGAGTTCAAATTTTAAATAAAAATATATACACATACATAAACATACATCTGAACACACAGAAACATATTTCTCTACTACAGTACAATACTTGCACATAACATATTAAAAGTATTTGTGGAATGAATTGATTAAAAACTATATTCATTTACAGATGGATAAATGGCAATTCAAGATTTCTAAGTGACTTATTCAAAGTTGATCCCACAAATACTAAGAGAACACAGCTAACTCCTGAATCTCCCGACACCCAAAGGTGTGCTCTTCCCACATGATTTGGTGACCTCTTTGTCTCTTCCACAAAAGTCATTAAATTCTGTCCTAATTTAAAAAAGCCACATCATTTTCAGAAGCACAAATCCCAGGCCGCATGGCTTGTTTCATTTTCATCTCGGCTTCCAGCCTTCCCGGAGAGAGCCCTGACGCCCGACTCTGTGGATCAATACAAACGACCTGCATATTGAGGATCCTAGTGCCAAGTAAGTGACTGCAGTAAAACAACTGCTCCGAGACGGCTGCAAGTCCCGGCGCTCTGTAGGAACATCAGTCCTGCCTGAATCAATCTCAGTATCCCTTTGCCTGAAGGACGCTCTAAAGATTTTAGATCGATGAAAAAAAAAAAGAAGTCTAAACACTGGAGATAAAATATAGAAAAAGGCTGACTGCTAGAAGAATCAGTGTCTTCAAATACCTATGCTGAAAGGGTTTAGAAAACAAATATACTCATGTTACTGATAAATAAATGTGAATGGTAATCCTGTTTTATTTGGGCTGCTGTAACAAATTACCATAGACTGGGTGACTTTTAGACAGCAAAAATTTATTTCCAGGAGAGCAGGGTGCCGGCAAGGTCACGTTCTGGTGCCGGCCCTCTTCCAGGCTGCAGCCTCTCTCATCTCACATGGTGGAAAGAGAGGGAGCCAGCTCTCTGGTCTCTCCTTTGAGGGCACCAATCCCCTTCCCAAGGGTTCCCCTCTCATGACCTCGTCACCTCCCAAAGGCCCACCTCTCAATACCATCACTTTGGCAATTAGATTTCAACATATGAATTTGGGGAGGACACAAACATTCAGTCCATAACAGTATCTGGGACATGAGTAACATTAATTTTAAAAGTAATGCTGTTCCATTTCTGGTCAGATATTTACCTTTGTAAAAATCAGTCTTTGTCACCTCAGACTTAGACACTGACTGCAAATTGGATTTCAGAGATTTCCCCGGGGATTCTCATAGTAGTAACAGTACTAGTAGCAGCAGCAGTAATAATAATGATAATGATAATAATAATGATGATAATAATAATAATAATAATAATAATAATAGTAATAGCTGTTAACTATTGAGTGCTTTCTGTAGGCCAGGTACTGGACTAAATATTTTACATGTCATTTCATTTAAATGAAACCCTACTGCCACAACCCTCCCTTCCTTCCTGCTTTCTTCCCCCCCATTAAAACTTATAAGTCCTCTGTCTTAGATAGACCCTTGAGACTTTCCAGATTGGCAAATTTAAACAGCTGTACTAGGCAGAATGACATTCCCCCCAAAGAAGTCTCCATCCTAATCCCTAGAACCACAGACTACGTTAAGCTTCATGGCCAAGGGGAATTAATGCTGCAGATGGAATTAAGGCTGCTAATTCGTTGACTTTAAAATAGGGGGAGTGTCCTGGACTATCCAGGCAGATTCAATGGGACAAAAAGTGCCCTTAAAAGTGGATGAGGGAGGCAGAAGAGTCAGAGAAGGAGATGTGAGGACAGAAGCGAGAACAGAGTGAAGTGATGTGATGTGGGTGGGACCACACTGCCACTGCTGGCTGTCAACGTGAAGGAAGGGGCCAGGAGCCAAGGAATGTGCCAGCCTCTAGAAGCAGGAAAAGGCAAAAGGAACAGAGTCTTCCCAGGGCCTTAGAAAAGAATGCAGCCCCAGCACACCTTGATTTTAGCCCAGTGTGCTCCATGATGGCCTTCTGCCCTACAGAACATAAGATAATATGCTTATGCTGTTTTAAGACACAAAACTCATGGTGATTTGTTATAGCAGCCACAGAAACCAGCACATAATGTTAAGAGGGCAAGACTGGAGCTAGAATGCCTCAGAATCCAAGCCTTGGGCAAGTCATTTAACCTCTCCGTGCCTGTTTCCTCCTCTATAAAACTGAGGATAATAACTACACCTTATTCACAGGGCTAAATGAGTTTATAACTGTGAAGTATTTGGAAGCTAGTAGGTACCATACAAATATTAGTTATCATTATTCCTTTGATAAATTCCCTACTGATACATATGGTTGGTCAAAAAGTCCATTTAGTTTTTTCTATGAAGTATAAGACACATTTTTTCCTTTTCACTAAACTTTATTGACTTTATTTTTCCTTTTCACTAATAACTTTATTGATTTGGATATTTTGAGTATGTTGGCTATCTCCCACGTAGTAAAACATTGATTGCTTTCAATTATTTCTTGATTTGATTGCTATCAACTTCAACTGGTCTGCCCGACCACGGAGCATCATCCAGCAAGAAATCTCCAACATGAAACTTTGCATTCTACTTCTGACATGTTTGATCAGTCACAGCACCTTCTCCATACACTGCACAAATCTTGTTTCGCATTCCAGTTGCATTTTTACCTTTCTTGAACTAATAAAATATAATATGCCAAAAATGTTGCATATTTTCTTCCATCTTCAATATTCAGATGGCCACACAAAAAATCACCAATTTTGATGTTTTTTTAAAATGCACACTGATATGACAGCTGTCACAATTCAATCGAACAAAATTGTTTTGGATGAAGTTAAAGACAACTACAGGAAAAGCCAAATGAACTTTTTTGGCCAATCCAATATTATTCTATCTTCTCTGAAATTGAATTTTGAGAGGAACCTCCTGGAACTAAAATGCTTCAATGAAATGAACCTAGTGCTGACCACCTCAGGTCCTGTAACTGGCCGATGCAGGAGAGCCTCTAGAGGGTCACATCCTTAGGTGCCCAACGATATGGTTGGTAAGCAGCCTGTGGGCCCAGCTCTATTGCTGCCATATAATATGACCAAACAGCATTGCACATTGACTTCACAAGAATGCATACTCACAGGTTTGCTTTATTGCTTCAAGCACGAATATATATTCAAATGGAATGTGAGGCTATTAGCTTTTTAATCAGTTCTCAACTTTAATTTTTGTAGAATGTAGTTCAAACAACAAAGACCTACAGTTAGATTAGTTAGGGTATGCCGCAGTATTTTGCTGAAGACATGCCTAAACTCCTGAAGACTTTTATGACCATGAGCAATTAATTAATTCTGCAGACCCATGCTGAGGGGCCTACTGGAAACAGCACCAGAAAAGCCCGACAAAGCATTTGCTTTAACAAGGCTGCTGAGTGTACTGTCCACCACTTCACTCAGAGCGCCCTTCGCCATGCAGGAGTGTCGTTTCTTGCAAACGCTGGCAACACGGCAGGAAAGCCCTGCCTCGCTAGGGATTGTCTTCCTCCCTGACCATCAGCCGGCTCAGGAACCGACCCTTACAGTTGTGTCGAGGCCTCCCAGGCTGAGTCCATTTTTGCCTGAACTTGAATGACTCCTCCAAATGATATTCTCCTCAGTTTACAACATTTATTTTCTATTTTAACTTTGTGTTTTCTTTGCCTCTAACCGACTTGAAAAGCTTTAACAATAAACTCCAAAGGCAACGAGGTATCTTTACACCCACAGGCTCGCACAAGTGTGACGTGGTGGGAAAACTGTGCTTTGGTTCTTGGCAGGTGGCACATACGTGAGGTGGCAGCATTGCGGAGAAAACACACTTCTCTCCTGTTCGCTCATCTGACATTGACCAGAGTGACCTTGAGCAGGCATCTACGGTGTCACTCTGGAATACAGGAGTTATTTATGAATGGTGGTTACTACTGCTTTTATTACCGTGATTGTTGCTACCACTGCCTGAAGACCACCGTTTGACCGATCACTATTCTACACCTCACTGCCTGTGGTCTGCCAGCTTATTTGGTTGAGAGGAAGGTCAAATGATAAGGCAAGCAGAGAAAGGTCACCGAGAACCTCCTACCTGCTTGCCCTTCAGCTACTTTCTCCCATCCCTACCAGCCCTTGTTGGCCCAGCACCAAGATTTCCATAGGGAGCGCCTTCTTGGGCACTGTGAGCTGTGTTGTTTTGTTATTCCCTACACTTTCAAACATTATTCCCTAGCTCACATCCTAGAAGGGAGAAAAAGGGCATGTAAGCCAATTTCAGGTCAAGTGGTCTTTTTACTCTGCCCATTGTATACATGCGTGTGACACATGAATTAAAATGTGGGACACATGAGTTAAACATCTAGGGTCGAGCATTGCTCCTGATCACAGAATTTAACAGCCATAAAACTCCAGATAGAGAAAATGGTTTATCAGCAGAACTGAGACCAAAAACAAATCACCAATTTAGGGATAGATGCAAGTTGAACATGGAGACGACAACTGGCTGACTAGTTGAAACCATTTTTCAAATTTTTATCCAAATGTTCTGCATTTAGGGCAGAAGAGAACCTGACTCAGGAGCCCAGGCTCTGTCCTTGGTGGTGGCACAATGCCAACCCTGCCGCACTTGGTTAGATCTTACAGTCACTGATGGCTGTCCTCTGGTTCAGTCTAGTAGGGGGAGAGAGTCATGTGAGCAAGTTTCATTTTAAGGAGTCTTTTTATAATGTCCATTTCACGGATGCACAGGGAACATTTTGTGTACAACCAAGCTTTGCAAAGAGTTATGTGTGAATTACTATGGACTTTGAAAAACCAGCAACCAAACTGTACGTATAATTATATCATCTCTCACTTGGATGACTGCAATTGCCTCCTGACTGTTCCTTCCTTCTACCCTTGCTCTGTACAATCTGTTCTTAACAGAGCAGTCAAAATAGTTTCAAAAGTTGAGTTCATGTTATATATATCCCACATATGAATGAAACCATAGGGTTCTTAACTTTTTCTGACTTATTTCGCTTAGCATGATATTCCCAAGATCCATCCCTGACAGCAACACATGAACAAACAAGAAAAACAAACACACACTCAGAGACACAGACAACAGCATGGTGGTTACCAGAGGGAAGGGGGTGGAGGGGATAGTAAAAGGGGGCAAGGGGGTCAAATACATAGTAACAGAAGGTTTGACTTCGGGTGGTGAGCACGCAATGAGATATACAGATGATCTATCACAGAATTATACACTTGAAACCTATATAATCTTATTAACTAATGTCACCCCAATACATTTAATATTTTTAAAAGTGAAAAAATAAGTTCAGTTAGACCCATATCGCTCCTTGTAAAAGCCAAAGTCCTGACAGTGGCCGACGAGACTGCAGGTAACTGGCCTCCCCCCACTTCTCTAACACATGCTATTGCCCACCTTGTCTCCTCATCTTTTCTGCTCCAGCCACAAGAGTCTTGCTGCTCCCAGACCACACCCTGAGGCGCTTGCAGAAGGGGGCCTTGCTCTGGCCATTCCCCTGACCTGGAACTCCCTCTCTTACCTCCTTCAGGTCTTTCTCCAGTCACACCTCCTATCCGAGGCCTAACTTGGAGACTATAAACAGTGTTTTTAAAGCACACAAGCTGCACCCTCACCCCAGTGCCAACATTCTCCATTGCCCTCCCCCAGCTCCTCTTTGCTCTGTTTCCATCATATTCATCACCTTGTAACACGCTTTACTGCTGACTTTTTAAAAAATGTTTGCCGCAGCACAACTGACGCTCAGAGCTGGATAGATAGTTCTTCGCTGTGGGATGGGGACTGCCTGTGCTTTGGGGGACAGTTAATAGCACCCCTGTCCTCCACCCTCTAGGCACCGGCAGCACGCTTCAGTCCAAGCTGTGACACCCAGAAGCATTTCCAGACATTGCCGAATCACGCCCCGACTGAGCCCCTCTGGTCTACCATTCACTGTTGATGCCGAAGCACCCAGAGTGACAATGGACATGGAACACGTGAACGCATGGGCAGGTACTTAAGTACATGAATCCACAACAAACACAGGTTTCAGATTCTCTATTAGGAAGAGGTCAATGCTTAATTATATATCACCTGTTATGGGTTTTCATAACGATACAATGATGGCAATGATAGAAACAAAAAACAGAGAAAACAATGCTTTTCTGTCTGTATCTCACACAAATAATCTTCTGAAAGGCAATTCAGAATTCATCTATTTATTGAAAGAATACTGTGCATATCTATTACAAAAAGTGACATGACACTTCCCTGCACTTCCTTTTCTCTGTCTACCCACAGAAAATGTTTATTGTGAGTACTGACCTTAGAAAGTAATTGCCTCATGGGTGCTACTGCTAATGCCATTTTAAGAACGAAGGGCAGTGAGTGCTACAGGCTGGCACAGACAAGCAGGTGAAGAGGAATAAACTAATTTTTAAATGGACTTGTCTGTCATAGCCATCAGATTTTGCTAGAGTTTCATTTATCTCTGACAGTGGGTGATCTTGATGAAGAGTATCACGTGATAAAAGACCGCAGAGCAGGGGTTATCAAGGGGGAACAGGGTGCAATTCTATGCCCACCCCACCGCTCCCACCAGGAAACACTGGGCAATGTCTGGAGGATTGTGATTTTCACAACCAAGTCAGGAGGAAACTGCTACTAGCATCTAATGGATAGAGACCAGGGATGCTACCAAGCATTCCACAATGCATGGGACGGCTCCCATGACAAAGCTACTCAGCCCAAAATGTCAACAGTGCTGAGGTTGAAAAATCCTGTGGCAGAGCATAATGCTTATGAGTATGTACAGGATCTTAAGGCTCCCTGTCTGGATTTGAATTCCTGCTCCATCACCGAGACAGACTGCCTGTTGTTCAGCAATGCTATTTCCCTTTTCCTCCAGAGCACACAGGTACACTAGTTATCCTAGCATCTCTCAAGTTAGGAGCAACTACATGGCTGAGGTCCAGACCATGAAATGTGGCTGAAAATGCAGTACACCACTTCTAAGCCTGGGCCACAGTCACTCATGTCTCTTCCCCCTTGTCTGTCAACAAGATTCAAGGGACCTAGGGGATGGCACAGTGGCTAGACAGAAGTGGCCTAGTACCTTGAAAGACTGCGTGGAGCAGAGCCACTGCACCTCTTTCCTCATAGTGACCCACAGGGGACAATGATGTGAACCACAGTGAACTTCTATCTTCTGGACACACTGGTATCTGGGGTTGCTCAGGCAGCTTCGCCATCCTTGCTGTGCGACCCACGACAGTTCCTCAACCTCTTTGTGCTTCACCTTCCTCATCTATAGAATGGCGATAACACCTCCTCTCTCATAAGGCTGTTGTGAGGATTAAAGTACTTAAAATAATGCCTGGCATCTAGCAAGAGCTTTCCCATCTGCAGGCCCACCTTTGGGGATACAGTAAAATGACCGCTGACGTCCTATATTGACTTAGAGAGAGGTATACCTGCAGGCTTGCTTTTATTGCTTCAGAAACACAGATATATGTTCAGATAGAATGCTATTTGTTTTTAAATCAGTTCTCAATTTTAAGTTTTTTATACAATGTAGTTCAAAGTATAAAGATACATGATTATATTATTTTCTGCTTCTCTTTTTTACTTTTATCCTTACTTCATCCACTCAGTGGACAAGCGCTGAGCATCTACTGTGTGACAGGCATTGCGTTAGGTGCTGGGAATACCATTGTGAGCAAAACAGACATGGCCTGTGCCTCCACGGAGCTTGAAGGTTAGCTGGAGAGCTAGGCATTAATCATATAATACCTAAATAATGAAAATGTCATGCAAGAAACATGCAGCTAAAAGAGTATTCCGCAAGGAGACCTTTCCTTTGGAAAGATGGGAAGAGGGCTTCCTCTGGAAGAGTTTTTGGAGCATAATTTTGAAGGATAAATGAAAGCAAACTAGGTGAATGGGGAGAATGAGGCAAGAATTCTAGGGAAAACACAGCACGTGCAAATGCCATGATGCAGGGAGCACTTGGAGAACCGAGGGAGAGGCTGTGTCTGCCGGATCCCAGGGAGTGAGAGGTGGAAGGCAGTGAAGGCAGACGACACGGAAACGGAGTTAGTAGAAAGGAATTACTGAGATGACCTACCGGCCATCCAAGGGCTTGTTGGTCATCTCAGTGATTCTGAGATTTATTCTAAGGTTTTAAACAGGGCGAAGCGATGGGACTAGATGTACATTTTGAAAACGTCCCTCTGCCTGCACGTGCGAGAATGGATCAGAGGTAGGCGAGGACAGAACTGGGGAGCCCTATTATATTATCTCTAGACTTTGCAAGTGAGGTGATGGTGGTAAAGACAGAAAGAAGCTGCTGAATTAAAGAGAAGCTTAGGATGAAAACCATCAGCCCTTGGGGATACATAAGATGTGGGAAGTGAAGGTGAGGAAGGCACCTAGAATATCTTCCAGGCTCTCATTTCAGCAACTGGACAAATAGTGCTGTTCACTGCACAGGGGAAAACGCACGTGGGCCATGTTTGGGCAGATGTTTTCAGTTTGCTTTGAGATGAGTGTGCAAATGAGCTAACTTTACATCATCTTTACTCTTTACACACAGTTCCTCTATTTTCATTTTTATCTATTCATTTATTTTCTCATTTAACAGATCATTATTAAGCACCAAAAATGGGATTCAAAGATGATACAGACACAGTCTTTCAAGGAACTTACAGTCTAGGAGCAAGCAATTGAACTTGATGGTATTATTAATGAAGAGCTATAACAGGAAAACATATATTACCAAGACGTGGCACACATCAGCCAGAACTAGGGGTGGAGGTTGGAAATCTCGCAAGAATTTCTGAAGGAAATATCTCAGATGAAACCTGAAGGAAGGGAGCCTAAGCGACAGGGACTTCCAGACACAGGGAAGGGCACGAGCAGATAGGGAGCAAGTGGACACCTGAGTTAAGGAGATCAAAGCAACTCAGGAGAGCCAAAGCAAACGAGTGGGGGGTGTAGGCAGGAGTGAGTGAGCTCACCTAGGAGGCCAGGTTTTTACTCTGAGAGCAAAGTGTTTTTAAGGCCTTTCCCCACTTTGATCACTCTTTACTAAACTCCTGGTTCTCTTTGTGTCTTTTTCTACTGCACTTATGTACACAGACACCCATTCATCTCTTCTATTCCTAGACGAACACAGCATCAAACATTCTGCAAAACCAAGAAATCACATGGGATTTTGAATGGCATTTGGAAAACCAGCAGATCATGTTATAAGCCTCAAAGCTCATTAACCACCTACGTCTGATTGCTGGAAAGCCACTAACATCACTCCCACTGCATGCTTAGGGGAATGTTTTTCCGACCGCACCAAACAATTGCTTCCAACGTGAGAGGCAGCGTTCTGCGAGTCTTACATATACACGCTGGTTAAAGGGATGTGGTCCGGGCAGCAGGACAATTTTCGAAGAGAATGAAATCCCCACTGCCCACAGCATTCCAGACCTTGTTGAATTTTTCGTCTCCCAAGTGCATGATACAACTGTCCTCTTGGTCCCAGTGAGTTCTGGTTCTTAGGTTCCCTTCATTCTGGCTGTTCCTCTGCTTTTTTCTTAGTTCGCCTGCCTTGGGAGCTCGTCTTCCACTGATCACTCTGGTTTTAAAACCATAACACTAGCCGTTCTCACACCCTATTCACATCCACAGAAACTACTTGTAGTTCTTCCAACACTCCATTCTGTGTCAGACCCTTGTTCTTCCATGATTCTCTCTTCTTGAGATGTGCTCCCCCCATCACCCACCTGGACAAGTGTGGTCTTTCCAGACCCATCTCAAGCCTTTTCTTCTGACCAACCCTCATCTCTTAGCAACCTCCCAACAAATCTGGAGCACGGAGTACTCCATCTTTCAAGTCACACCATTATAGAGTTTCTAATTATTTTAAATGGTCTTCCATCTTTACTATGCTGGGGTCAACACTGTGAACAATGTGTCTGTATCTGCTCTGTACCCGGGCACTGCCTGACAAGAAGTAGACACCAACTAGTGACTATTGAGTGAACCAATTACTCAGTGAATGAATACCCGAACACGTCAGAAAAGGCTTCGCATATATGTAAGAGATGGCTGAATATCCCTATTCCACAGGCTACCATATACTTTAAAACATTTATCAAGATGTGATTCCTGGTTCTAATACCTAGAGATCCTGATGGGCACTTAGCTTCTCACTTTCAGGAACATGCTAAGAAATTTTTTTCTGAAGTAAGAACATCAGAAAAATGGAACCAGCATGAAGATGAGCAGTAGGAAACCTTCTTCTTCCGTTTACCTATATACCTGTGAAGTAAAACAAAAACCCAGGCGCATACCATAGATTCCACTGATTCTTCATCCATCTATCCATCTATCCACCTATCCATCCATCCAGTTTCTCTTCCATTTATCCTTATTCCTTTGAAGCAAAGTAACACCCCAGTGCACACACCATATACTTCATTAATTTCTCCATCCATCTTTTCAACCATCCATCCATTTATCCCATTCTTTTTTCATTTACCTATAGTATGTCTTTGAAGTAAAACAAATCCCAGACTATACACCATATAGTTCACTGATCCCTCCCTCCTTCCACCCTTCCTTTTTCTCTGTCTCCCTCCCTCCATCCATCCATCCGCCTATTTGTATATCCGTCCATCCACCCGGCCAGCCAGCAAGCACTGTGCTAGGTACACTCTCAGGCCGTGAAGAAGCAGAGGGAAAATCGGAACATGAGTCAGACTCTACTCCAGCAGAATTTTAAACTGAACAATTACTTGTGTAAGAAACTCCAAGTTGAACAACATAGGCATGATGAGGGTTTCAAGTAAGAGCAGGGACATAGTTTTCATCTGTCTTTTTCTCTGAAGAGAACACCTGTAGGTCCTGATCTCCCAGTTAACAGGAAGTCCCTCTCAGTTCTTATTTCCCAGGGAAGATTTGACTAGGACTCTGAGGCCGAGCTGTGAGTTCCCTGTCTTTTCAATGACCCGTTTAGGTGTTCACACAATGTGGCTGGGTGGGCCTCACTCTGACCTGTGGGATCTAGGGTTTGGTTGCTTCAGAAGCTTACTGAATTGCTTCCTTTGCATTATACATTATTTATTTTGATGCACAAACATCTGTTTTAATTGTTCTTCTCTCCTCTCCTCTCTAGAAGTCCGGAGACTTTAATTAATTTTCTGTTGCTAAAACATGCCCCCACCTTGGCTCTTCTGCAACTTAACAAGTGCCATCTGGTTTATTTTTTTCTCAAAGTCAGCAATCTATTTTTTAAAAATCTATTACCTCTTTCCTCCCCTTAGGTAAGTCATTTTTACTGAGGCTGTCTCTCTGGCTGGCACAGGGAGAGCCAGGAATTCCTGAAGCTTGGCTGAGATAGAGTCCGGACTGGCCTGGGTTACCCTCCCTTCTGGAAAGGCTGTTTTGGCCTAGCTGTTCACCATCGCTGGCAGGCTTTTCTCTCCTACCACCAACCCTGCCGCCTGGCCATGATTTCTTGTCATCTCAGAAGCTTCAGAGTCAATTCTCTATGACTTTTGTAAGTCCTCAAAGGCTCAACTTCTTAGCCAATTTCTCCCTCACCCCTGTATGTCACAAGTGATTATTTATTGTTCAGAGATTTGTCTGATAGATGAGCCAGGAAGCCAGATGCCAGGTAATATGGCTTTTCCTGGGGCAACTTAGTTGCTGAAGAAAGGGGAACTGAGATGTGAACTAAGATTTAAAACAAACCAACAACCCCTTTTTCAACAGGAAAAGGAGCATACCAGCTTCTCTGTCCACTGGTGGGTGCCAACGAGCCTGTAGGGGCCTCAGAGAATAGGGGACAGGCAGAGCCACAAGGCAGGAATCTGGGTTCCTGCATTACCATGCAGAAGGCCATCCTTTAACACACATGTGAATGTGTGTTCTATTGTGCTAAGCCACTGAGATGTAGGGATTGTTGGTTAGAGCAGTTTCCTTACCCTGACTAATATGAATGGGATATGAACACTCAGGGGACCCTCGGGGGAGAAAGGCCCTAGGCCGGCCCTCCTTGCACATGCCAGGGAGCCCAAGGCGTGCAGGAGAAGGCTCTCCCACAGTGGCTCGTCCTTGGTAAGACAAGGGCTTTCCGCGGAAACACTCACTGATGGATCCTTTGCTGGCTGAAAGGGGCAGTGTAGCAGTCATTCTCCTCCAGGTCTGGCAGTGTCTCCTTGTCCAGCCTCATTGGCTTCTTAGGTAACCATCTCCGAAACCTGCTTATTTGTTTATCGATCCTGTGGTACATGAAAAGCAAAACCAAAGGATAAGGAATGTCAGCGGTACACGGTAACACAGGTGGGAAGTCTTCCCAGGGCCATAATGACGACACTACACACTCTGGTCACTCTCTCTGCGCCTCCGAAACCCATGCCCCCAGTTTACAGATGGAAAGGAGGGAGCCACAACTCTTGCGGCTTTCCGAGTTCACCACGGGGCCTCAGTGTCTACGCGATTGCTGCCATGTGTGATGCCAGTGAAGGACCAAGGAGTCACAACAAGACTGGGGGGCTCTGGAAAGGGAGGTGACAATCCCTCAAGAAAAGCATCAGAGACCTTAACTTCTTATGTTCTGCAGGTTCTAGAAACTCATTCTGTGCTTGGAAAATTTCATTTTCCCTTGGTGAGGGAACAGCCAGGGCCATATTAACTCCAGGCAGGCCATCCCCGTGGGTGGACTGTGCAGACAGCCTGGTGTCATGGTTGGCTTCCTGCCTCTCACACCCTCCCAGCAGACAGCAGGCTCCTTCGTTCTCACGTCTCTCCTTTTACACTGACCACATGGTTCTCATGCTGCCGGGGCACCTTGACATGCATATATTATGGCCACAGCACACGTCACGTGATGTCAAGACGAGGAGAAGAGAAGTGCCTTAAATGTGGTTTTCAAGCTAGATTCCCACTGGCTACCTCCCAACCCCTCTGACTTCTGCCGATGAAAACATCTGGCTTCCAGGTGACAAGGTTCTCAATCCCTGACAGCACCGACTGGCAGGGGCAAAACCACAGCAGACTTGAAAATGATTGTGCTACTCTGGTATCTATACCACAGAACAGGTTTTTCCCCCCAACAACATATATCAACTAGTGTCTCTGTGAGGCAGACTGAACAGGTACCTTACTCATTTCACACGTAACAGAAGAGATCCATGGTGGAGAGGGATGATTATTTAGTCCCTAACACCCGACCAGTGACTAAAGCCAGGGCCAGAATGCAGAGTTTGGACTCCTGATTTTAGGAATCGCCCCATCAAGGTAGCTGACCTCATCACATCAAGGCTACAGAAGGGACAGGTCCCTCTGAAGAAGAAAATATCTAAATGCCTCCTAAGTCTGTTCACTGAAAGCACATGGAACCTGGGCCTGGTTTGCTTTTCTCCAACTTTTAGAAAGATTTACATGGCAATTTACCCTTTTCAGTGAAACACCCAGCTGAAAAAATTTATTTTATATTAACAGTCAACTCCAAAATGAAAAATAATAGCAAACACTTTCTTTTTTTTTTTTTTTTGTACCACCTCTTTTATTCTCAGCACTGTTCCAGCCTCACCTGACCGCCACTCCGCTGGGTAGTGGCTGTCGTTTTTCAGAACCCCTGTATGTTCACACTGGAGAGAACCTCCCAGCTGCTCTAGGCCCCTCCTCTCAAAAGAGGACCAGTCCCCACCACATACACACACAGAAGTAAAGAGTCTACCCAGGGGCACGTAGTCAGAAAAGAACAGTACACTGGGAAGGCCTCAAGCCCTCACAATGGAAAAAAGCTCCCATCTCCTCCATCCTCCTGGGCCCCACTCCCCACCACTATCTCTTAAAAGATGCTTAAAATCTAGTGAAGGATGAGTTTCAGAGAAGCAGTATGACAGTGACTGAGGACAGGGAGCGGGACTGCCCAGATTCAAATCCTGGCTCTGTAAATATCAGCAGTGTGACCTTGGGCAAGTTATTTAACTTTTCTGTGTGTCAATTTCCTTATCTGTAAAATGGGCATGATGAGGATAAATTCACACAGTTGTGATGATTAACTAACTGATATGTATACCAAGGCTCTAGAACTGTGGGTTGTGTACAATCAGCACTGGCTATTATTACTATCTTTTTTCCTTTTCAAAAATAAGAATTTGAGTGATCAGCTTGCCTCTTCACATTGCTTTTTTTTTCAATTCAAAGTTAATTGTGCTTCATCAGCATCTGTCACTTGCCCAAATTCAATGATTTAATCATAAATCAGACTTTCCTAGTCTAAGTTGGTGGCCTTCCCCATGGCCTTCAGCTTTATTTTATCTGATTGCCTTAAAACTCATTCAAGAAAGAGGACACTGTATGGTGACGGATGGTAACTAGACTTACAGTGCTGATCACTTTGTAATGTATGCAAATGTCAAATTATAATGCCATACACCTGAAACTAATATGTTACATACAAAATTTTACTTCAATAAAAAAAAAAGAGGACATCGGCTCGGAGGGTTTTCATAATAGAGTTTTTACCTCCCGCACATCTCCAGTCTGCGGCACCGACTGCATTGCACTGTGCAAAACCCACTTCGCACGGAACCTGGGCTCTGCGTGCAGTGGCTGTGAATTAAACGAAGCTGGGCACAGGACTCAGCGAGGATACCAACAAATAAAGCTGTGAAAAATCAGGCATAAACACTCTATGGAAATGAAATGGCAGCTTTCAGCAACCAGCTTGCAGCCCCGCAACTTAAATGAAGCGTGGGGATGGTGAAGACAGAGTAGAACAAGGAAATGAAAATGGTTGGTTAACTGAAAAACGAGGAGGAGCAAGAAGAAGTGAAGAGGACGGGAGGGGAAGCTGTTGGGCATCGTGGAAAGAAGTTGGGATTTGCAATGGGGATGTCTAAATCCCGGCTCTGTGGCCGTGACCTTCCACAAATCACTCACCTTTTGGAGCCTCATTGGCCAAGTGTTTTTTAAATGGGAGTATCATTATCACCATTACAATCACCGTGACCTTCCAGGGCTGTTGGGAGGTTTATAAAACACCGTGTGCAAGGAATGCTTTGGAGAAGCTACCGGAAAGATAGTAGCGTTACTAAAAACTTCTAGAGGACCGCGGAGGCTAATGTGAAAGTGATGGCAAACCAAGGAACTGGGCTTTTTAAACACTATCGTGGAAGAAAGGTATTCCAAAGATATCTTAAGATTAAAGCCCCAGAGACACTAACTGGGGGCTTGGGGTTGTGGTCTGGCTTTCACTGGGGCGGCCTGAGCAGAAGCAGGGGGACCAGGCATGGATCGTCCACGTGCCATCATGCACGCTGGTCCACGCTGTGTCCTCCTCATAATGACAGAAACCAGTCATCAAACGTGGTCAGCAGTCTGTGCTCCTTTCCGGTTGGCAGAATGGACCCCCAAAGCTGTGTGCATCCCAATCCTCGGGACCCGGGAAAGTGTTAGGTGACATGGCAAGGCAGATTTTGCCAATGGGACTGAGGTTACAGACCTAAAACTAAGGGAGAGCCTGTGGATTACTCAGGTGGACCCAGTTTAAACCCACAAGCTCTTTAAAAGCAAAGAAATTTCTCCCCCTGGAGACGAGAGAGATGAGGCAAAAGGGGCGGTCAGATTCGAAGTGTGAACGGAACTCAACCAGCCATTGTTGGCTTTGAAGATGAAGAGGGCCAGGAGGGCAGGTGGCTGGAGCTGAGAATGACCTTTGCCCACGAGCTGTAAAGACACAGAGCCCTACAACCGCACGGAAATGAACTGTGCCAGCGACCTGAATTGAGTCTGGAAATAAATTCTGACCAACACCTTGATCTCAGCCTTGGAAGACTCTGAGCAGAGAAAGCAGTTATGTCTCCACTCCCTGGAATTCTGACATGCAGAACTGTGAGATGAGAAATTTGTGTTGTTTTATGCAGCTATGTTTGCAGGAATGTGCTGCAACAGCAACAGGAAACCAATACACCTCTTACAACAATCCTGATGTGACCTTCCTCTGGAGACCTGGCCGCAGGTCGCCTGGCTCCCAATGCTGGGGCTGATGTTCCACATGCTGTCCCCACCTGCCAGTAAAGTGGCCCTGGGAACAAGGATCTGTCACTCTGTGGCTGGAGGACAATTGGCTGTTCTCCCACAAACATCCTCCCGTCCCCAAACTGCACCATTCAGATATCACTGAGGGTTCCCTTATATCATGCAAAAGCCACCAGGTTGGAAAGCATGGTACTCAAATTAGGTTACCCATTCTGCCATTGTATGTCAGTGTGGCCAGGGACAAGCCTTTCATTGTCACTGAGCCTTAGTATATCCTCTTGAACTGCTTTTTAGATACTACATATTGGTTGTGACTTGCAGGGACCTCCCCCCCAAAAAAACTGGAATTATCTTCTGGAGGGTGGGCCCCTTGTAGTACAGGCTTCCCCCGCTAGGTGAGTGTCCTAGGAACCCATATGCATCAGTGTACCAACTAGCATTGTTGTGAGAGGCTGCTTAGTCTTCAGTGAATTTTTTTTAAAGATTCTTTCAACAAGCTTTACCATTTCATGATGGGTGATTTACAAGCACACCTGCCCACACTGAATGTTCAGCAGTTTTTGACCAAAGGCAGCATAACCCCCCAGGGCCCTACCCTCCCTGTTCATCCGATCTCACCCTGAGCAACTTTTTTTTGTTGTTCCAGATGAAAAAAGTCCTCAAGTGGAAATGTTTTGCCAATGTGGAGGAGGTGAAACAAAAAACAGCAGAAGTAGTAAAAGGCATCAAAATCAATGAGTTCAAAACTGTTCTGTGCAGTGGATCTACTCATTAATTAATGGGCACTTAGGCTGTGTCCAGCACTTGGCTGTTGCAAATAGCCCTGCTATGAATGGAGGGGTGCATAAGTTCCAGCACCCCTACATTCTTTTGAGTTGGTGATTTAGGATTCTTAGGGTATAATCCCAACAATGGTACTGCTGGGTCAAATGGCAGTTCCACTTTCAGTTTTTTGAGAAAATTCCACACTGTTTTCCACAGTGGCTGCACCAGTCTGCATTCCCACCAACAGTGCCCTAGGGTTCCCTTTTCTGTGCATCCTCACAGGTACTTTTTTGTTGATTTGTTTATGATGGCCATTCTGACAGGTGTGAGGGGATATCTCATTGTGGTTTCAATTTGCGTCTCTCTGATGGCTAATGATGCTGAGCATCTTATATGTCTGTGAGCCTTCTGTATGTCCTCCTTCTCAACAGATGTATTGCATGAAGTGGAGAGTACTTTCAAGGCGACTGAAGTTTAAACGTGTAAGAATACACAATTGCTTATAAATAAATTCTGGGTTTTTTTGGCTAAATCACTCTAAACAAATTTGAGTTAATAAACAGCCTTCCTTTTCACAATGCATAATGGATAACCTTTCATCTAGAATGAAAGACTTGGGCATCAGCCCGAAGCAGGTTCACACCCAATTGTAGAGCTGGCTAGTGGAGAGCGCCGTGCTGGGCAGGTAACTAGACCTCTCGAGCTATCATACTCATTGTATGAGGCAGTGGTGCGGAAGGCACAAGATAATGCATATCAAGTATTTGCACAATGCCTGGGATGTAGGAAACGCTGAATTAAGTGGTAGTATCTAGAATCAAGAAAATGATGACAGTGAACTTTCATGCAGAGAGTTCTCAATGGAAATTCTAGCACTAGGGTCCTGAATTGTACATATTGAGGTCTGTGCTTCCATGTCACACCTACTAGACTTCCCTGAACAGGCAGTCCTGAAATTCACTTAGGTACAAATTGAGAAACCAACCAACCAGGAAGCATCCCAATTTGCCTCTTCAGTGTAGGAGCGGGGTTTGCTTAATCAAGTCTCTACTGATAGGGAAAAGAAAAAACATTGGCTTAATGCTTTAGCACTGATGTGGTTGACTCCTTGTCACTTTGTTCCATTCCTGCCACTTACTAAGCAAAAGCCCTCTCACAGTCTACACAGGCAAATCAATAGGGAGAAGATGGATCGTCTATTTGGGTGCTCCTGGCCTTAACTTGTCAAGTTAATATCTGAACTAAAAGGTGAGAACTTTTATAGATAAGTTTGGATGCTGGTTCATGGGAGGTGAGGTTCTGGGTAGCTGGAAATAACTGGTAGCACAAAACAAGCAAATGGGCACGGACTTGCCTCCCAGCTGTGCTGGGCCTCCCCAAGGTGCGCCCTGGAAACCTGCCTTGGGAAGGTTCTGCCGGAGCCTCTTTGGCCCTCGGTTCCCCCAGCTGTAAAGGGGAGAAACCCTAACCTTAGGAGTGGTGATGACGACAGAAAAGGCCACATGCAAAGGACTTCACTCCCCCCATGCTAACCTACCAGGAGGCCTTTGTAAGTTCCCCGCTGTGTGCAGAGCCCCAACCGGGATGCTGCCGGTGTACCCTAAAGGAGAAGACAGAGGCCTTTCCCTTGAGCCACTAACCACCCAGGGGGGAGTTTGTTCTCATGACAGCTTAATTAGGCTGAATGAAATGAAACAGGTTACTTCAGGGACACCCGTTTTTCCCCAGACCAGAATATGATAATAATAGCATCACGTTTCGCAGTTAGATTACATTTTCAGGGATGATAGGCCTAGAGGGAACACACAAGTGAGTTCTTTTTTCTTTCTCTCTTCCTTCCCTTTTTCTTTCCTCTAATGAAGACTTCACGCACAGCCCTACACTGCAGTTACTGAAGCCCTCCTGGACTGATAACAGTCAGACACCCGCAGGCTTGGATTTCTTTTTCCTCTTCTTAGAGCCAATGCTCCTGTACTTACAGCCTCTCTTTGGACAGAAGTTAGGGATCTTTGGAAGTTAATATGATTCTTTTTTAGGTCACAAGGCTACTAATTGGGACACAACCTAAATACCTTATAGAAGGGTACGTAGGCTTTGGAACATTAACGTATATTAATTTTTTAAAACTGGGATGGAAATATACAAGGCACTGTGTCATTTTGCCTGCACACTCATCTGACAAGATTACAACTGTGCTGAATGTGCAATGCAGCAGAGTCCAGCGTTCGTTCTGCCAACACTTGCAGGAGGTAACCTTAGTCAGGGAGTGTGTCAGGGGTGGGGGGGCGAGTGGAGGGAAAGGAATGAGTAGCAATGAGGCATCAGCTATAAGCCACCCACAACAATCAGGTAACTCTGTAACTCACTCTTTTACAGACTACATTTGTACTATTTGGTGAAGGCAAAAACTGCAAGGCAGAAGAAAGGTGATAAATTCCCTCTGTTCATTGGAGAGGTAACTTACAATGCCCGTTAAGTCTGCCCCGAGATTAGTCAAAGCAGCACTTAACAGACCAAGTATATGGATGAAAAATAAAAGGAGCATTTACTCCAAAAATATATGTCTGAACTACATAAGTATGCTTTATGGGAGTCAGATGACATTTTAAAATAAAGATATTTGTGAAAAGATAACTTTATTTCTCTGCCTGCTCAGAAACTTTTTAATGATATCATTTGTCTTATCCTTAAAGGAGATAGGTTTATTTCAGGGATCCTTTCATGAATTAATGAAATGAGATATCATTTATATGGATAAAACTAAAAGCTAAATTAGGTATCTATACTTGGTATGCTGCGAGGATTTGAGAGTATTGGAAATCGATATTGTATCACTGGTGTACAACCAGAACAACAAACGGTACAGTACACGAGCCTTTCAGTTTGTAATATCGGACCCAGTCACAAAGAGACAGACATTCTCCATCATCTAAATCAGCCTGATCAGGGGTGAAGCAGGAGTTCAAATACACACAGAATGTTTTGACAAACTGCATTTTAAAATTTACACCAGATACTGGGCTTCACCAAGTTACACCACCACGGGAATATCCAAAATTTAATTCTACATGGCAAGCTACAAAATTTATCCTAAGAGGCCATTCCGAATCAAATTGTCATACCACTGTAGTTAGATGATCCCTCCCCAACCCCCAGAATCTTCTAGAGCCATCTAATGCCTAAATTCGTCTGTGCTTGTCATTTATGCACTCAGAGTAGCATCAATTTTTCCAGGCCAGAGATCAGTGTTTAGGAAGTTATTCTTTCAGGTCCAGAAATAAGGATTTTCCACACTCTTATTCACTCAAAACTTCCCCTCTACACGCACGGAGAACATACAATTAAACACACCCCTCTGCTTCTCTCCTCTCGGCTCCTGTTCTAAATCCCATCCCCTCTTTCTCCTTTCCTCTGCCATAAAACTCATCAAGATAGTAGTAACCCTCAATGCTTCTCATTCATCCACACCTCATCTGTTCTCCACCAGCCATGGAAACCTAACGTTTCCATGACCCTCCACTTGATGGCCATCAGTATAAATATGTCATCCTAGACCAGCAACATGAGCATCATTTGGGACCTTGATGGAGAAGCACATTATTGAGCCTCACCTCAGAGACCCTGGGAATAGACTCAGTGACCTGAGTGCGAAAAAGCCCTGCAGGTGATCCTGATGCATGCTAAAATTTGAGAACCACCACTCCATGGAGACTGCTAGCATTGTGGTTACCGTGGTAACCAAAAAAAACGATTCTCAGCTCTCATCCTTCATCAGTTGCTGGAGAGCAGCCATTCTTGCAGGAACTCAGTCCTGACACTGCCCTCCCTCAGTTCTCCTACTTCTTAAATTGTTCCTTTTCATGCTCTTCTCCTTTCTTCCTGTCTCCTTAATGTAGAGTTTCTAAGGAATGGTCACTGGCCCTCTCCTCCTCCCTCTCTGCATCCTGCCCTGGGAAATTCTATCCACTCCCCTGGCTGAAGTCATCACATCTATGCCTTTGGCCCCCAAGCTGTATTCTCTAGCTTTACCTCTAGCTTCAACTGTTCTGCCATCAGTTTTGCAAGCCTTCAGGACTTGATGTCCTATCCAACCTTCAGAAAACATGGTTCCTTTTATCAATTTTTTCTTTCAAGCCCTCACTGCCCAGAGTGTTAGCAAATGTTTCAATCCTAAATCTGACACTTCAGGCAGACCTGGTCTTTCTATGCTTTTCTTTGAGCTCTACTTTTCCCCCACTCCAATCCTCACAGATGTGTATGGAGATTCATTCATTCACTCACTCCACCTCCTATGTGCTAGGATATAGAGTTAGATGAGCTATCTTTGCCTTTATGCACCATCCAGGTGGAAAGAAGGGCATCTACACAGATTGTAGCACAGGCTGATGGGGGGCATAGGGTGCCAATGGGAGAACTGAGAAAAGGCATCATTTATCCTGGTCAAAATGCCCAACCACATGCACTGAGTTCTGAGGACAGAGTGGGCATTACCTGGGTAAACAAGATGGGAAAGAACCTCCCAAAAGGACCACTAAATGCAAAGGCACACAAACCCAAGTAAATATAAGGTGTTTGGAAGCCATAAGTGGTTCAGTGTGGATGGCACAAAGAGTTATGAGAGGGGAGAGATGGGTGAAGACAGTTTATAAAGGCCGTGTTTAAAGCCGAAGACATTTAACTTTATTTTCCCACTACGGTGAAGCCAACAAGTGACATGATCAGATTTTCTACTTAGGGAGATGACCAGAGGAGAGTATGGGAGGGGGTGAGAAGAGAGGAGGAAGATAAATTGATGTAAAATGGGCACGAGGCAATGAGAGCCTAGCTGAGGCAATGGCAGTGGGAATGCAGAATAGTGTATGGATTCAAAGGTATTTCTGGGGCAGCATCTGTAGAACCTGAGAGACTGACTACAGGAGGGGGAACATCACCCAGAATGACCCTTGGGTCCTAAATTAGGTTACTGTGTGGGAAGTGGACAAGGCCTGGACAGGGAAGATTAAGTGGAGAAAATTACAAAATTAGAACAGTTGGTGGACTAGTCACTACGGGGTAACAGAATGGAGAGTAGACAGGAGATGGGTAACAAGCTCAGAGGCAGAAAGGGAATGGAAGGTATAAAAAGACCTAAGGTTATTATTATAAATACTACTTAAAATAATCATTGATACTACTTACTGAAGATCTACTACATCCTAGGCACTGACCTCATATCAACCCTAAATGTGGGAATTAGTATCCTCATTTTTTACAAATGTGGAAAATTTAGACTCAAATATGTGAAGAAACTTGCCCAAAGTCTTTTAGTGCCTATTTAAAGATAGGCTTTATGTTTAATATTTAATAAAATAAAAAAAGACTGCTTGGAAAATTTGGGTAAGAGTAAGCCTTCTCCCCACTCCCCCTTCCGTTAAGCATCTGGGGTGTATTGCACCGAACAGGCTGAAATCCAATAACATGTACAGTTCATATATTCCCACTGTGCCATGAAAGTTGGGAGAATCTTCTCTCTGTTGTGTTTCCTTCATGTTTTACTTAATTTGGGTTTTAATTCACTCCATCCACAGTCAGACAAATGCTTGATTTAATGAGAAGGTGGAGATGGGCCTATCATACTGACCAGCAGTTTGCAAAGCAAGTTTCAGAACCAGCAGCAGTAGCCTCACTTGGGAGCCTGTTAGAAATGAAAATTCTCCAGCCTCACGGTCGACCTACTGAGCCATCCACTCTGGGAATGAGGCCCGAGTCCCCCAGGGGATTCCGAGGCTGCCTGAAGTTTGAGAACTACTGACACAAACTTACGAATCGCATCAGGCTTTTACAGAATGTATACGATATGTCACAAGGGACTAATCTATATTGTGGTGAATTCAAATGTGACAACTACTGCCTACAGAGAGACCTGCTGACAAGCCTGCTGCACGGGGAAATCTGGGGAAACCACATTTCATTTCCTCGGATGCCAGTTCTCATACCACACTCTGTTCCGTGTATGTGCACTTGAGTGGCCCCACTGAAATTATCAATCATCTTACTTATCACCCTGCAGAGCACAAATAGGGTGACCTTGAATCCTAAATCCCACAGAACTGAATTAAGTATAGGACTTTCAGAGAGATGTAGTGGTTTCCAAGTTTAAGCATCAGCACAGCTCAGGGAGAATGGTCACATAAGACCAATTAAAATTTTAAATTACATGGCTAATGATCACAACAGACTCAAAGTATCAGAGGAAACACTTGGTAAAGCACACGATTGTCTAAACACTATGCTATACACCTGAAGCTAATAGAAGATCATATTGAATATACACTGCTGTCAAAATTTTCTTAATCAAAAGAAAACAAAAGTGGAGTTTAAAAGAACATCATGAATGCTTCCCTTTCCTTCCTGGCTTCTCAACAAACAATAAAAACAAACTTTAGGAAGACGCATTGTATAGTAAGGGCATCTTCATCCAGTGGATTCTGCTGTCTTGGGGGGTGGGGGTGGTGAGGTAATACACTTACACACTTTATTAACAAAATATTGACAACAAGGAGGCCCCCGCCCATGGGAGCAGCTGGCAGCCACCAGCTTTCTGAGAGGCTGACTGTCTGCACTTCAAGATTTCAAGATATAGAGACCAGAGGAATTTCTGTGGGAAAAAAAATAACATTCAGGCCAAAGATGCTCTATACAGCTGGGATGTTTGGTGATTTATCTAACAGAATAGCCTTAAACAAACAAACAAAAACAAACACCCCTGCAGACGAACGGCATCCTCCCAAGTGTGGATAACTCAGAGGAAACACTCTGAGAGGGATGGACATTTTCATCTTTGTTTTTTTGTTTTCAGCCGAAATAGCTATGTTTGGAATGTGCAGAGCAGCCAGCTTTCCCAGGTGACAAAGGTCCCTCTCTTTGTCATTATTGGAGCACACAAGGCAACAAAGCAGACAAGCACTACCAGGACAGAGCATGCTACTAACCTGCTCATGAACTTGTACCGGCGGGGCAGGTAATAGATTTTTCTCCTGGAAGAACAGCAAAAATGAAGCCAGTCGAGAAGAAAACCCATCGTCAGTTACAGTTTGAACTAGCAAGGAAGGAAAGGAGATTGAAGATAGAAGCCTGTAAGAGGTGAAGAAGAAAAAACTAAAAAGAGATTAACAGTGAGGAATGTAGTGGGAACACAGGGCATGCGCTTTCAAGTCATGAAATCTTACGAAACATTTTCCATGGATATTCCTCTCTCTCCTCATTACCATAGTTTTTTTTATGGCAGTCACTGGTCTACGAAGCCTTTACAGGGCAGTGATTTGGAGAAACGGGTATTGGTGTGAACTCAGCTGAGATCACCTTTTTTCTCAGGGATGCAGAGATGGGCTGCCAGCCTGCGGTTGACGTATGTAATGGACCAGTATTATACTAATTAATATTTATATAGTGCTTTAAATTTACAGAATCATTGTCGCATTTGATATAAGCAGGGGTAACAGAAAAATATAGATATTTTACAACCCGAACGGGAAGAGCACTAACTAGTCAACACCCAGCTGGAAATAACCATGCTGCCTAATCAGCGGCCCTGGTTATAGGTGAATTAACAGTGTAAACCAAGGGATCCAGGAAGATATTTTTATTAAATTGAACTTAATAAGAATATGTCATACTTTTATGTATCTACATTGTTTAAATATTACCAATGAAAATTCTGGGTATAGTAGGAACAAAGAACACATATATTGGCTGCTTTATTAAAATGCCATCTCTCTTTACATATTTGGGGCTTTAACTAATGCAGCAGTCATGAAACAGAGGTGGTTCATACGTATTCTGGGCTGTTACTGAGCTATCTCATTTTTGAAAAATGGAAAGTTTATACCCCCAAAACTATTTCTCATGTCTGTGAAAACTTAAAGACATGTCCATGTCATTAACAGGCAAAACTGTAGAGACGATAAACAGATCAGCTGCCAGGGATTTGGGTTGTGGAGGGTGGGGCGGGGGGTGAACAGGTGGAGCCCAGGGGATTTTTAGGGCAGTGAAACTACTCTGTGGAATACCTTAATGCTAGATACAGGACATACACATTTACCAAAACCCATAGGCCTGTACACAGGAAAAGTGAACCCTAAAGTAATTTATGGACTGTAGTTAATAATGATGTATTAATACTAGTCCATCATTTATAAGAAATATACCATGCTACTGCAAGGTAATAAGGAAACTGCATGGGGTAAGAGGGGGTGGATGTATGGAAATACTCGGTTCTATCTACTCAATTTCCTGTAAACCTAAAAATGCTCTAAAGTAGTCTATTCAAGAAAAACCCCACGTTCATGGACATATAAGTGTTTAAGAAACAGGTTTCACTGGCAAATTCCCACAAGAAACCTATTCCTCAACTTCCTTTTAAATACTGTAGGACTCTAAACCTGGGATTCAGAAGCGTAGTCTGCAGAAAACAATAGATACAGGTAAGATTATTTAGGCCATTCACACTCGGGCAAACTGATGTTTGTGCACTTCGTTGAAATAATATGGCAGGGTAGTTCCTCTTTGGGAAATGCAGCTCCTCCTTAGGCTAGAGATATTTTGTCTGAAATATTGGACAAGATGATAGCGTAAATTTTAACTGCATTTAGTTGGATCAAGTAAAGCCATGCTCAGGTCAGATCATATCAATATTAATGAGGCCTGTATCGTGTCCACACATTAATAGTGTTTTCTCCTAAAATTGTTGTGCTACAGGAACTCATACATTTAAAAAGATTATCATTCATTATTTATGGTCTTCATTTTATTGCTTGGATCACATTCTCTTACTGCTACATCAGGAAGGATTAACACTGTTTACAGGCGGCACCCTGCTGCGAGGAAAGGAGCACGCGGAAGTGCCCCCTAGGACGTGGCTGGGTCCCCCGGACAGGAAATCCTGCCGGGAACTAGGGGAACTTGCTCTAGCTAACAATGCTCGAGTTTCCACAGTCTGCTTGGGGTCTTGGCTCCTGACAGGTGTTCTGCCAGAAGGTTTTGTGATTTCTGCTGGGGAGGGAGTATCAATTTCACTAAGTTTCACTGTCTTGCTTTTACCAAAAGGTAGACTTTTGGCTTCGTTGGCTAGTAGATGTTGGTCTGATATATGACGCTATCTAAGCATATTTTGTAGTTGTCCTTATGTGTGATATAGTATTGATCCATATTAGGTAGTATAGCATTGATAAATAATTGACTTTAATTAATTATAATCACAGTGTAGTAATTTTCCATGGAAACCAAATTGATAAGCCTTCTCTCTCATAGTGATTTTATATATCTATAAATCCTTGGGTCCTCAGATTTCCTTTGCAACATTCTAAATACAAAAATAAATCCAAAGATTAGAGCTATGTTTATCTCAAGTCCTTTGAGAATTCTGCCTCAAGGCAAATAGATGCTAGAAACCCAAGCCTCTATTTTGACTTAACATTAGAATATAATGCCCAACAAAGAAAAAAAAACATACACCAGGGAGATATATTACAGGACTGTGAGTGGAAATTGCCTTTCCCTAAATGTGTCCCTAGTTCCTCTCTGTCTCTGTGAATGTAGCGGGTTCTTTGTCTCTGTTACTTTCCACAGCTAAATTAAGAGGCACATTTTAGAACTGGCACCAGTTCGCCCAGTTCTTGTTGGCTGACTTGGTCTCAGTGGCAAACGGCACACCAGATGTAATGATGTCATCCCTCTGGAACTGTCCTTGGTCCTGAAACCCTCTGCCCTTCAGAAGGTTCCCTTATGGACTTCCCACACATCTGGGCATTTATACTTTCAAGTTTAGTGCTTTATTTTATTTCTACCTAGCAAATGAAAATCACTTTTCCTTACCCTACACGGAAAACAAGAATATTCACTGTAGGATGAAGGTAAATTAATCCCTTTAAATAACTAAGCCCTCCACACAAAGTATTTTCTCTTCCCCTTGAAATAAATAACAATGCCTGTGGTTGCACAGTATTTATAAACTGACTTTTTAAAATTTAAAGAAAATGGTTATTTAAAAAAATAGAGCACATTTTCATGAAATTTCTTGAGCTTGTTTCTATGGAAGTGGGTTTTAATGTTTGTTTGTTTGTTTTCTGGAAGGGACCTGTCAGGAAGGACCATGAACTTCGAGAGGGACCACTGATGCCCAGAGCCTGACTCATCAAAGCAGCCATACAAAGCCTTCCAAGCTTGGCACTTTGGAAATGGAAATGCCACTCAGAAAATTCTTTTCACAGACACTTGACATATCCAACTGCTAAGGAATGGATTAGCCAGAACTTTTCTCAAAAGCCATGAAATCATGATTGGCTATAAAGATCTACTGCCCTTCCTAAACATCTGAAGGGTTTTCTTCTCTAATAGCCTTCCAGTCTATATTTCAGTTGTATTGGTCCTGAGAGAGTAGCACATAGGTTTATAGTGGAGCAGCAGAGTGAGGCAAATACATTTACACCTACCTGAAGGGCATTCTTACATTCATTTGTTCTGCATATCTTCCAAGCACTTCCCACGGGGCATGCAACTTCACAAAGATAATGTCACTATTTATTAAGGAGGACTGAAACAGAAAAAAAGAAACTAAATTGAAAAGTATATCCAAGTCTCCTGTGGTTTCAACTGAGTTGTAACTTAGAACGTATAAACTTGTACGGAGTTTAAGTTTGGGGTATTCTTCAACAATAAGTTGAGCCACTATATGTGAGTGTGTTCATTCAACAACTGTACCACTGTGTGCCAGGCACTGAAGAGCCCGCTGTGAAGAGAAGAGCTATCAATGGCATTTACAATCTGCCAAAGTATTTTTAAAAGATAGGCAAAAAGTTAAACGGGGAGGGGAGGAAATTCAGACAGTGATGAGTGTTCTGAAGATAACAAAGTAATGGAAAAAAGCATTATGGTGTGGGGGCACACACTAGAGGTCAAGATAAGGTCTCCCTGAGGATGAGAGCTGTGAGCTAGGATGTGAAGAAGGACCCAGAGAGGAAAAGAGCACAGGATGAGGTTCCAGGTGCAAAGGCCCTAATTTGGGAAGTTGCTTGGTACGGCCTGTGTTTGAGGGACAGAAAGGAGAGCAGAGTGGCTGGAGTGGATTAACCATAAAATGGCACGAAAAGAGGATGAAAGGTGAGTGGGCCAGAGCGTGCAGTGCTTCGCAAGACAGTTTGAATTTAACCTGGGAACACGAAGAAGCCATTTGGGTTTGGGTTTTCCAAGACTGCGCTGGCTACTTTGTGGGAAATGGATGCTAAGGGAGAGTTCCTGAGAAAGCAGAGAGAGGGAGAGAGGCTCTCAGTTACCCAGGCCAAGGGAAGCTGGTGGCGGTGGAGACGGAGGGATTTAAGGCATGGGAGACGTAAACCTGGCTCAAAATCAGGCAAAGCATTTTCTTTCTCATAAGCCTGGTTTTATTTTTTATTGACAACACTATTTCAGATGTTCTCCATTCCCCCACCCTACCTTCCCCCCCCTCCACCAAGCCCCCCACTGTGGTGGCCTTTACCACACTGTTGTCTGTCCATGGGAGATACACACACACACACACAATATCTTTGGCAGATCTCTTCCAGTCCTCCCCACTCCCCCTCTCCGCTGAGGTCCATTAGTCTCTTCTATGCATCCATTCCTCTGGTTTTATTTTCTTTATCACTTTATTTTGTTCATTAGATTTCACATATGAGCGAGATCACATGGTATTTGTCTTTCTCTGACTGGCTTATTTCGATTAGCATAATATTCTCCAGGTCCACCCACACTGTCACAAAAGGTAAGAGTTGTTCCTTCTTTTTTACTGCTATGTAGAATTTCATTGTGTAAATGTACTGCAGCTTTTTAATCTACTCATCTACTGATTGGGCACTTGAGCTGTTTCCAGACCCTGGCTATTGTAAATGATGCTGCTATGAACATAGGGGTGGGTGCATGTATTCTTTCTCAAAAAAATAAAAATGGAACTGCCTTTTGACCCAGCAATCCCACTTGTGGGAACATATCCTAATAATCCAAAAACACTAGTCAGAAGGAATACAGGCAAAGCATCTTCAAAGCCTTTGCCTCCCATGGACTTTTCATCAGCACACAATTTAGATGGGGAAATAAACTAGGTATTCCCACCCTGATAACTACCCAACAGATTTTGGCCTATGACTCTGGCCAAAGGGACATCACCATTTCCCAGGCAGAAGGCTGGAAGGAAGGAGAATAAAGATGAGAAAACAGTGAGCCAGAGCCCAATGGCCGATGGTTTATCCACCTCTTTCTCACACAGGGATTTCCAGACTACACACCATTTAAACTTTTATAGTTAATCAACAAAACAAACAAGCAAGCAAAATACAACCAGAGACATTGAAATAAAGAACAATCTGACAGTAACCAGAGAGGAGGGGGGAGAGGGATAACAGGGAGGCCATCAAGGAACATGTATGAAGGACACATGGACAAAGCCAAGGAAGGTGGGTTCGAGGGTAGGAGGTGGGGATGGGCGAGGTGGGGGGTGTGTGGTAGGGTATAAATGGAGACAACTGCACTTGAACAACAATTAAAAAAAAAAGAATGTTCACAGATACATTAGACCTTTGTGGCTGAACTCTCCTTATAGTGCTATTAGGAAACAATCCAATATTTTACACAGCTGACAGAAATAGAAGCTCAACTTTTAGGCTTCTGTGCTACAGGAAATTGTTTTTCAGTTGTAGATGATGTTCAATTATCATTCATTTCTCGTATTTTCATTCAGAGTCTTCTTGCTGGGCTTATAAATACTGTATTTAATTCATAAGAACTCCTTGAGACATTATAAAAATCAAACTGGTGTCAGCTACAATGTTCTTAGGACTCTGGTGGTGCTAAATTTCCCAAGGGAAGAGAGCCGGGGCCCAAATCCACTGTGGTGGGGGGCACCCTCTGATACTGCTCTGAAAAACCAAACTTTCTGGTAGCTCTGGCTTAAATGAGGTTTTACCTTCAAGCTTAGAACAAGCAGGCCCCTGACTGTAAGCCCCGGGAGGACAGGGAATGTTTCTGTTACTCATGGTCGACTCCTCTGGGCCCAGCACAGCGCCTGCTACAGAGGAAGCACACAACCAATATTTGTGTGAGTTATGAATATGGCCAGTGAAAGGTGAACAGTCAGTCCTGGCCTTGGGGGGGAAGTTGGGGATCCTGTGAAGCAGGAAGTGACTGTTGCTGAAGTGACTCTTGGAGCCAACACAGCAAGTTACTATGAATGAGGGGACCATCCAGAAAACAGACAAGCCACTAACCACTGAAGACATGATGATTGGTGCTGTGTCTCTTTGCACAGACTGCTTTTCTGTTTAGTAATATATTACATTCAGTGCTCCCTGAACAGGGTGCTTGGAGCCAAGTAGCCAAGGGCAGGAGCTCACAGGTAGCAATACCTGTGTGGGACACACAGAAACATAACTCATACACACAAAACTCTGTCTCTGCCCCTTCATGTCTGCAGATGGACAAAGCCCTGATTGGAGATAGT
>PVKM010005195.1:0-27839 GCA_004027735.1 Carollia perspicillata
TGGAGGTATAGTAAGTAGTGTTTGGAAAGTGACCTGGGGCAGGTAAAGAGGCCAGATGGAGGCCATACAAACAAACGACAACAGCAAACGAGGGGAAGGAAAGACTCAGAAGAGGAAAAAGGTGAGGCGGGGTTTTACGCATGAATTAGTTAAGGAGACATATTTAAGAGGTGGGACGTGGTAACGGAATTGAGTCAGGCTTGTTGGGAGGAGGGAGTTAGCCCAGCTTCCCACCCAGCTCTGGCCTGAGCGGTAACCCAGGGTTGTGAATCGTCTGTGCAGAGTGCTTGCAGGCTGACTGGCACTGGTGAATGTAAAGATTTATAAATCTGAAAAGCAGATATATCGTTCCATCTTTCTTCCAAAGCATTTCCCTTCTCAAAAGCTGTGCTTTGAATTTAGAGGCTGTTATGAAGGTTGAACCCTCAAGAGAATAAAGGCGATGTTGAAAGTGAGGCATGGTTGAAATCTGGGCCAAGGCCCGGAAATTCTGATGCGGTGAATCTCCCAGTGCCTGCCTGGGGCCTCTGGGAATTGCCGATATTGAAGACTCAGCTGAAATTCATTCTGTACCTTATTTTTTTTACTGTGTCAATTTCCATTCTAAATTACTTCTCAGTTTGGGAATATTCTGGTATTAGTCTTTACTCTGGTGTTACAGTTTTTCTTCTACTTTTCTAGACTTGAAACTTAATAAAATGCCCTGTGTAGTTAAGCCTTGCTGCTATCTTCTCCCTTGCCATCTCTTTTCCCTGAAGTTTAGCCATGTTTTTAAGCTTCAGAAGTTCTTGGAAATTTTATCTTGGTACTTCTGTTACTTTAAATTGATTTTCTATACAAGGGGAGTCCTCCTGGATTTGACCTCTATTCGTTTTTCATCTCATCTTTACGTACACACACGCCAGCTGTTACCAGGTGGCGAAGAAGACTGGACAATGGGCTGTTGCTGGCAATAATTCAAAGCATCAGTTTCCCCCACTATCTCTGAACTGTGCTGACATTCTCAGTGGCCACTGGGGGGAGTCACATACCCGTGTTCTCTCAGCCTTAACAGAGTCCCTTTGCAAGAGAGGTGGGATTATATTTAGCTTGTGGTCAATGTGAAAAGTAAATTGTTTTAAATGCCTTTGGAAAGAAAAGAAGAATTCAAATGGTCAAATCTATGGTTTAAACTTGAAAACAATTGTATTTTATTTGGCTTTCTCCACTTCTTTTTCTAAAAAAAAAAAAAGAAAAAAGGCTGCCTGCTTCAGGAGAAATGCTCTCCTGTCTTTTTCATACACTTCTGAGGATGGTGGCTACGAGGCAATTAAAACTCCAAATATAGTTGTCTCGTTTAATTCATCAGTACATGTCATAGATATCAGAGCTTCCATATTCTCCAGGAGGATGAATCAAACAGCGTTACAGGGCATAATTTTAATTTCGTTCTCTTTGTTTTGCATCTCCCAGCTGTCTCCGAATTGAATTCATTTTAAACTCCATCATCTAAGAACAAACTTAAATCATAGAGTCAAGAGATGATCAACACTATGGGAAGCAGAGAGATGAAGGGTAGAAAGACAGCAGGACCGCAGCTTCCACGGCAATTTATAAGAGTGGTTATTTTGTGTATTGTTTGAACACAGTATTTTTAAAAAACTGAGAAAGAGTGATGAAATAAAAAATGGCATCCTAACTCAGGACCTGAAATTTATTTTAAGGTCTTTTTTTGAGGAAAAGAGTCTAATTTATATTGAGAAATATTGGATGTGGGATTAAAAAAATCATAAACCTAGTGACTTAAGACCTTGATTAATGTGATGAAAACAGAAAAAAAGTGTACCTCTGAGAACCTTGTGCTTGGCTTATTTGTAAGAAGGAACCCTTGTTTGATTAGACTGAGGTGGTAGTCTCCTCGTTTCCCTACAATGAAATTTACCAAGTTTTATAATCTAGTTCCTGTTTCCATTTAGTTGTGATACAAACAGTTATTATAGGGATAATAACTTTAAAATCTTAATATTTAATCATATTAATGAAGTATCAGATTTACATAAACTATATGTTAATGCTCATTGCAGTTAAAAGAGAATCTTCTTTAGGAAAAAATTAAATTAAACTATTAGAATTCTATGACCTAAAAGATCATCTTAATCAAACCCTTTGGTTTTTCTCTAAAAAAAAAATATCATACGCATGTTTGTGACCACATTTAATTTTGGAAGTCAACTTTAGTTATAGATGTGATTAGAAAGTTGATGGTTCAACAGAATTATTAAGATTCTATTTTTGTTAAGAAAGATATAGCATTGGTGGATCACTTGGGGGGTGTAGTTTGGTAGAAAACTAGAATTTTTTGAGGGTTGCTCTGCATCAAACATTTTACATAAGTTTCCTCATTTATTCTTTCCAATAACACAATGCTATGTATACATTTTTAAATTTTTTTAACTTTTATTTTATTTTATTTTTAATGAAATTTTTATTGTTATTCAAGTAGTTTTCTGTCTTTTACTCCCGTCCCAGTCCACCCCCACAGTGCTCCCCACCTCCCTCCCATTTCCACCCCCCTTAGTTTCTGTGCATGTGTCCTTTATACTTGTTCCTGTGACCCCTTCCCCTTTTCCGCTAAAGATGAGTAAATTCAAATGCTTTGTATTTGAATACAATGTATTCAAACTGTGTGAATACATTCAAACAATGTATTCAAACAATGTATAATGTTGGAAACTCCCGTAACCTGGGAGTGCCGTATCAGTAGGATGTTAATTAACAAAAAGTTTGAACAATTACTGTCCAAAAACATTATCAAAACAGGTCTCTGTAATACCACCATCTATTCTCTTATCTTAAAATATTTTTTGTTTTAATTCTGTACCATTTAATTTAAACTGCTATATATGTTTATTTATAAAGTGTGTTTTGTTAATTTTAGAGTGCTATATCAAAACAGTGTAAACAGATCCATGTTGTCTACTTGTGTCAACTTACATAGAGAAGCCTACACAGCGCTTCCCAGAAGGCTATGCTGATTAACCGGTGAACTATTTTTCTTTTCCCAGAACTCAATTTTTCAGACTTCTTAAAATTTTCACTGTCAAGGTGAATTTTCACTGTAGGTGTCTTGCTTTGGTATCTAATACCTCCTTACTGAGTTAGAGATATATAAGTAAACTTGTTTCTAATGAACCTCTTTTCCCATTTGCAGTATTGAGGACTACCTTACTTTTTCAAAGGTGAATGGGAATCCCACATGAATATTGGAGAAAGAATGAAGGGGAAATGTGATCATTATTTTTCTGGTAGCTCAAATATTGAAGCAAATGTTTATCGGATAACAGGAGAAGAAGGTGGTGGTGGAGAAGGACAATAAAATCTGCTCTAATCACAGTGATGAGTGAAACATTTTTTTTTTCAGTCCTTTAATTTGTTTCTTGGGCCAGTATTACATGCCATTTAACAAAAAGGTTTAGATTAACAAATGAGTGCTATGCAAAAAGTACTGGGTTGGCCAAAATGTTTGCTAGGTTTTTCCCATACGATGGCTATAGTAGTGCTTAGATGTCTTTAACTTCATTCAAAACAATTTTGTTAGGTTGTTTTGTGACAGCTGTCACAGCAGTGTGCATTTAAAAAAAACATTGGTGCTTGTGAAAAAACACAAAAACACAAAAACACACAAAAATTGGTGAATTGGTGAAAAAACACAAAAATTGGTGAATTTTTGTGTGGTCATTTTAATATTGAAGAGAGAAGAAAATACACAATATTTTTGGCATGTTTGCTTATTTCAAGAAAGGTAAAAACACAACTGAAATGCAAAAAAAAGATTTGTGTGGTGTGTGGAGAAGGTGCTGTGACTGATCAAATGTGTCAAAAGTGGTTTGTGAAGTTTCTTGGTATTATTTAGATTTTGGCCAAAAAATTCTGTGCTGTGGGGTTATCTTATGCATTGGGAGATATTTAGCCACACCCCTGGCCTCTACCCACTAGAAGCCAATAGTGGGAGACAGCCAATATACTCAAATATCCAAATCAATAAATTATTAGTGAAAATAAAAAATGTGTCTGTCATTTTATGGAAAAAACTTAGTAGACTATTTGGCCAACACAATAGAAAGTAGGGGGTACTTTATTAGAAGAATAAACATTATTACAGTTAGAAGAAATACTTTTAAATGACAATGGATTTTGTCTCAGATTTTGCTGGACCAACATCACAGTCCAGGCAGTCAAATAGTCAATATGTCAAATATGTATAATAGATCAATTCTAAGTGAAAAAAATAGCCAGAGATTCGAAGTGACCTTGATACTCTCTCTCACAAGCACACTGTTTGCCATGCCCTCATTGCAGTGTTCTAGGCACAACTTGTCTTGAATAATTTAATCTGGTTTCCAAAGGTCACTTATTTGCAGTCAGCAATCTAGCCTCTGAGTCTACATTATTAATTTTTTAATTTAGAAAAGAACTAGAAAGCATGTGTCCATATTGTTTGGAAATCTACTTCTAATTTGCTAAAGAGTCATTACCCCTAACTTTTTATTCTGAGAACCTCATAACTCCAGAGACGCTTAAACAAAGGCACAGCGAAGACTCACATGCCCTTCACCTAGAGACTGAGATTGTTAGCATTTTCTCACATTGTGTTTCTCTGTCTCTCTGTCTCTTCCTCCACACACCCACTTTTTAAAATCCTGTTTGAAAATTGGTTGCAGACATTGCAGACATCATGTCATTTTACCTCTGGACACTTTGGCATCCATTTTTAGGATAAAAGGATTTTCTTATACTTAACCATAAGACTACTATCATACTTAAGAAAATTTACAGTAATTCAACAAATTTAATATTCAGTTCATTAAAAAAATTCTCAAATTTTCTCCCAATGAGATCTCCCTATTTTCTAGATTTTTTTTTTTTTGAGTAGCTCAGTAGAAAACTTGTCAGCAAATCTGAGTTAGTTTGTTAGAAGAAGGGGCTGGCTCTAGGTGCTAGACTCTGGAGGCCTCATATTTCTAATGAGACCATTTCTGTAACCTGGGAGCTTCCAATGTTATATGGTTGCATAGATCACTCCTGCCCAATCTACACCTATAAATATGTAGTGCCTTATCAGTAGGAAAGGACCTCTCCATCCTGGAACATTGGTCAGACACACAGCGGTAATCCATGCACAACCTAAATTGTGAGATTGTGTTAGGGAAATGCATGTACTCTGCTATTTCTCCTCTTTAGACCTTTCACTTCACAAACCCTATTTTATAGCTGAGTACTAAGTATCTGTGACCTCTTTGGACGGCATTCCTCAGAGACTTAAGCAGTTTATTTTTCGCCATGCACAACCCAATCAGGGTTCACACACTGCTTTTCATTTTGATCTCTCTTTAGTCGTAGATAGAGCAGAGATCCTTTCCTTTATTTTCACCCCATGACAGTGACTTTTGAAGAGTCCAGGGTTCACACATTCTAGATTTGTCCGATTGGATTGCTTCCTCATGGTTTCATTTAATTTGTTCCTCTATATCCTGTATTTACTGCAATTTGAATGTTTAATCTAACCGCTTGAATAGATTTTAAAAACAATATGGCAAGAGTTCATAGGTGATGATCCATACTTTATATTACATTATAATAGGAGGGATATAATATATGGTTGTCCCATATTAGTGATGAGTTCAGGTGCTGATTACCGAAATTGATATTGAAAAAGGTACATTTTTTTTGCTCTTTTAAATTAGTATTTAATTTACTAGTAATATTTTGGCACTGTGACTATCCTCTTACACAACTATATTTCACCCAATGGTTTTAGAATAAAATTGGAAAAAAATAAGAACAAAAAGTAAATAACTCTGGATGGTGAACTCTGGATGGGTATTTTTTTGTCTTTAATAAGAACTATATGTTGAACCTCAGGTGTGTGCTGTTTACAGTTTAAGGCACTAGAGCTCAAAGTTTCAGTTTCTGGTGGGAAGAAGTTATATTCAGGGGAGCGAGTCATATAAATGTGTCAGTATAGTTGGTAAGTGGTTAACATAAAGAGATTCACAGTACTTTCCCATGTTAAATGTTGTCTAAAGGGCATGTACTATTTTAGAATAAGGAAGCATAAGTTACTTTAAAGGGAGCAAAAGATAGATCAAAGAGGGATACAAACAGGAGGAGAAAATTCTTTGGCCGGGAAAATTGTCAAAAGCAAACTAGTTTATTTCACAATTTTCATTCGGTTCTGATTAATTAAACCAGAGGTTTTCTCTCACGAAGCTTTGCTTCTTAACCTCTATGCTTCACATTAAACTAGATTTTCACCCTGCATTTTGGTCAATGGTAGTGAGCATATTTATAGCCAAGTGTCACGTTAATTTAAGAATATGAAGTAAAATATTAAACAGTCTACTAAATTTATGTTTCTTTAGAATAGGCAAGCCCTTCCTTTATTTATAATTCTAAATTTTTTTTGCTTGCATTTCTTTACCTGAGAGCTATGCTCTCAGGTAAAGCCTTTAAAAAGTGTGCACAATAATTTATGCTGAAGCCCCTGAGTAGCGAGTCAGGGCATTAGTGCATTCATCTGCTCAGTGAAATTCATAGGACTCCTTGGGAGAGAGGAGAGGGCAGAATGGGGAACGAAACGGAAGACAGCTCAAGTGGCATTTACATTTTTAACTTGTGATGTCTTCGGCAATATCATTTAAGCTTATCTATATTTGTTTTCTTTTCTTTTATTACTTTTTTCCACTTATGATCATTAAGATGATATTTTGATGGAGGCAAAAAATGCTCTAAAAAGAATTTAGTGGAAGATAAATCGAGGCTGACTTTTCAAATCTATTTGGTAATAAACATTCCCAACGGAAAACTTTCATTACTATCAGAGATATTATCTATTTCTGGGGAAGCGCGGCATGTTTATAGATGATAACTAATGCACTTTATGAAGTTCAGGTTGGCCCAGTGGCACATTAGGCTTTGCAGAGGCTAACCGTGTTTGACTGAATGAGAGAGAGCCACCCAGGATGCAATCTTATGGACTGTTTTTGTCATAAAGAATCCTTACAAAAATTGTATTTTACTAAGCTCTTGGGCTTTTTTCTTTTTAGTTCCATTTCTAGCTCATGAAAGTAGTCATTGGAATAACACACGTTATTTCACTCTCAGAGAAGAAATTTCTGATTTGCAAAGCTGAAGCACAGATCAAAAATTGCTATCTACTGATTGCCCAATGCAATACAGATACAGACAGCGATAAGACAAAATCCTGCTTTCCAGCAACTCTCAGCTTAAGCCTATCTGAATCATTACCATGGCCACAGGTATCTGTGTTAGGAATGTTTTATAGGTTACTGTCAGCTGCCGAGGGCCATGGGATATCAGTGACAAATATCCATTTAGGAGAATACCTTATGGACTAGTTGAGCTCTTCTGTCTTTTTGTAACAGTTGAAAAAAATTAATTTATGTACTTCCTGTCTTAAGGCCATGAGGAACTAGTCTAGTTTCAAGGCCTTTTAAAACAACAATCAAAAGCAAATAAAACAATAATCAGTTTGATGTTTATGCAACGTGCTTATGAGTCACAGTTAAAAGCAGACTTATGTCACAGAAAAAAGAGCTCTCTGAATAGGTGGTTACATATAGTTTTGTAAAACCATGTAGAAACTTTGGTGAAGGAAATTGTTGCTGCCTGAGAGCACACTGCTGATAGAAGCCTTTAAAGACATGTCTTCACTAAATTTTTATGTGCTCGAATTGCCACCTGTTTTCTGATCACTATAGTCTAGTCTGAGCCTGTGAAATATGTTTTCAAACACAGTGTCAGTGGGTATTCTGGAAGTCTTAGATTTTGATTTTAAGTATTTCTAGTATTCACTGGAAGTATAATAGTATAAAAAAAGTCAATGAACATTTCCATGTTGTAATTCCATTGCCCTCTCATAAGACTATAGAAATAATGGAAGTAAAAAAGAAGGTATTTAAGAAAGTTGAAAGGAATGTTGCTTATTTATTTGACATAGTGTTCTCCATGGTCTGGCTCCTAAGTGTCCGTTCTGAATTTGTGCCATATCCCAACATACATTTTTCTTCTGTATTCATCCAAATGAACCAATTGATAACAGTTCCTAATGTTCTAATTACTTTTGAACATGTTGTCAAAACATGTTGTCACTTTCCTGTGTCTTCTGTGTGGTTTTTATCAGTACCTGCAACAGCCTAAAGGACATTACCAGAAAGAAAATTATATCTCTATTGATCAAGTTCATCTCACGAGAGGAGGAATTTCTTCTTCCTTCTGGTCCTGTTCCTTTTCTTTACCCACACTTCTCCAGGCCTTTTTGACTCATTTCCTCGGTGATGGTTAGGTTCTCTGGGAAGCAGAGATGGAGACTGAGAAGGCGTGCCAAAGGGGAAGGAAAAAGGAAAGGAGGCAGACACGAACAAGGAGAGGCCAGGTTATGCTGATCTGATGAAGCCCAACAGGGAGGTTTGGAGCAAGGATTACCCATTAGAGGGGTACCACGTTGGGCAGAAGCAACCAGCCCCTGTATCACTCTCTTGTTTGTTCATTGGCTAGTCGCCTCCACTCTCAGAAAAGAGTGACCTTAGCTGGAACTCTAGAACACACCCTGTTATCATTAATGGTTGGAGGCCATCAGTCTTGCACCACACACCTCCCAGTTGGGCAGCCTGTTGTTCCTCAAAATGACCATCTCTTCACTGCATCCTATCTGACCTCCCCCACCCTTCCAGGATTCCAGTTCCATACCTGAGATGCAGCAAAACTCTCAACACCCCGATTTCTGGTTTCATTGAGGGGTATTTTCCTCTTCTGTGTGTTAGAAAGGGGCCTTATATTTTCATATTTAAGATAGTAAAAATAAATAACCCTTTCTCCAGTTGATTTAAAGAACTCCTTATAAGATGACTGTGTTGTCAAATTTAAGGGCTCCATCTGTTTACTCTGTCTCTTCAGTCTCTAGTGTACATGAAGAAGAAAGAGGAGGTGAGAGAGAAAAAAGAGTTAGATCAAAGATCCTCTTCTCCATGGAAGTTTTCCCAACACTTTCCTTAGGCTGATTGACTATTTTTCATCAGCATTTACACCGTATGCTGTGAACTTCTTAGCATGTTGTATTCTCCTGCTTGACTGTCTTGTCTGTCTCTTCTTTGGCTGTATATTTTTCAAGTGCAATTTCAAGGGAAAATTCAAGGGAATTTTCAAGAAAATTCCTTGTTTTTCTGCCTGTCTATAAAACTTAGGCATATAATAGATGCTTTGGATTTTAACTCTATTCTGTGACAGCAGCGCCAAACTAACTGTGATACAAAGCCATATTTCAAGCGTTTTCATTAGAGATTTCCAAACTTCTAAAAAAATATACTCAGTAGTCAATCACTACTTTATAAAAATATTTGTAATACACACATATTACAAAATTTAGAAAATACTGAATAGTTCCCAGGAAAAAATAAGACTCTTATAATCATCCCACATAAATGTAACCAATATTTAATTTCCTTTGTGATTTTTAATATGATTGAAAATTTTTATGAGTTGCCATATATGAATACCTATAAATTTACATATTATTCAATATCCTTAAAAATTATTAGTTTGATTATTTTTCTATTATTGGAAGTTAGTTTTTTTAACTGATATTTATTTTTATGTGCTGTCATTAACTTCCTTCAATATAAATCTTTATTCTCATCTCTATTTCTTTTAGATTAAACGGAAATACATTTACTTATCTTTGTTCACATTGTCTAATTATTTTCCATAGAATTTATACCAGTCTATCCCACCAGCTGTGTGTGGGACCCTTCTCACTACACTCTTGGCAGCATTATTTATTTATTTATTTATTTATTAAAAAGATTTTATTTACTTATTTTAGAGGGAAGGGATAAAGAGAGGGAGAGAAACATCAATGTACGGTTGCCTCTCACACCCTCCTACTAGGGACCTGGCCTGCAACCTGGGTATGTGCCATGACTAGGAATTGAACCAGTGATCCTTTGATTTGCAGGCCCATGCTCAATCCACTGAACTACACCAGCCAAGGCAGCATTATCATCTTAAAAAGAGGACAGTATAACAACATTTTCTCTCTTTTAGTTGTTATCTCTATTAATAACTTGAATATTTTATTATATTTTATTAACTATGTACTAACCTCTGAGACTTTTCTATTCATATTCTTTCTCCATTTTCAGTAAATGTGCTTTATGAGTTTGAGTTTTTAATCTGGTAAATGTTATTAAACATCTGTCATTGTTCATATAAATAATTCTCTCAATTTGAATTGTGTTACAGTTTTAAGAGGTTTTGTCTTTGAGGGTGCTTCAAATTCTACACAGGTAAATTTCCTAATAATGTATTCCATTTTTTCTATGTTTAGAAAGTGCTTATCTACTCTGAGATCAGTTAAGTAATTATATTTCCACCTGTTTTTTGCTTTTATTTTTAAATAAAATTTATTTAATACCTGTAATTATGATCTAAATTAATCTGTTCCTCAAAAGTATAATTGTTTCCCAAGCCTTTGGATAATTCATTCACATACATTGGTTTGCTATGCTTCTTCTTCATCCATTATGATTTTTGTTATTTTATGACTTTAAGATAGTCTCTAGTGTTCTGTTGATTTGTTTGCCCACTCTGAAACAATATTTACAAATGTTTTATGGATGCTTGAAAAGAAGGTGTATTTCCTGTTAGTGAAAAACATACACTCATGCATCCATATATTCAACATTTGTTTCAAGTCAGTCCAAATACCTTCAGATATCACACAAGTGATAGCAATGTGCTCAACAGCCAGATACAATTAATTAGGGAGTGGCACCCATGAAGTCTCAGGGAGAGCATAAACCTGACTAAGGACGTAAGTGCAAACATTTTTATTAAAGATTGTACTGACGCAATTTCTAAGCCTCAGCTATGTTTTTAAGGGTGAATTTGGACTATTGTCTCTTCATTTCTATATCTAGTATGCCTGATTATATTATATGGATGGATTTTATTTGAAACAAAACAGAGCAATTGTAACTGCTTTTGTTTTCTGAGGAGGCAAGAATGATATACATTTTATTTGGAAAAGGGATTGGAGTGGGAGGAGAAAGGAAAGACTGACGTTTCAAAGCTTCTATCGATTCACCAATGTTGAATATGTTCTAGTCTTTAGACTTTTGGAAAGCTCAGTTACTATGCAAATAAATAGTACTGATGCATAGGGGTGGCAGTTTGATGAAAGAAGAGATTAGTGACCTTGTCTTTGTTGAGAAGTAAAATGATGAGAAGTGAAGTTCGGAACAATGTGTATTTAAGTTTAAATATGTATTTCCTTTGCTGGTTTTTGCTGTCCCTCTGGCTAATCCTGAAGCTGCTGCTGGTGGCCTTTGTGGTAGAAGGCACTGATAGAGTTGCTCTCTCATGGAGGGGTACGTGTGAGTTCTGTGCCCTGTCCTGTGAGATCTCCCTATGGCTCACTTGTGTGGCATGGGGCATCTGTTCTGGCACAAGCACTTCTAGTTTCTTCTATTTGGTTCCTACCACAGTGGTATTTGCCACAGCCCACTCACGCTGAATTCCTTTAGCCTGGAGGGTAGCTGGCAAAATGATCTCAAGATCAGCTCCTTTTCTGGTGTTCCCTGGACCTGTGAGTAATTCACACACCCTTAGCACAGCCAGTGATAACAGTCTTGGCTGCTCTATTGCCATCCCTTTACTTGGCCTACTTTTATTTCTCTTTAATCCACAGAGCAGGTCACCAAGTCTTAGCAGATAGTTGGTCCCCAAATATAATTAGTTGGTCCCCAAATATAATTAGTCTAGTTGCTCATCTTGGAGAAACTAAAACTTTCTACTCAACAGTCTCTGAGAGAATCCTCCCTTGTAATCCTGACTTGAGGACTGGGGAAATGCCTGTCTTCATGAACACTACATTCCCCACAAGCCCAGTGGCCTTCTCTACCTTCAGTCACCTTACGTAGGTGCTTGGGGGTGGGGCTTGGCTTAGGGTTGTAGGCCTGATTCTTCTGCTTTCATTAGATCCTGTGAGAGATCTTGAGCCCCAGAGCCTCTCTTTAAAATGTGTATAATAGCGGCCCTGGCTGGTGTGGCTCAGTGGATTGAGTGCATGCCTGCGAACCAGGGAATTGCCAGTTCGATTCCCTGTCAGGGCACATGCCTGGGTTGCAGGCCATATTCCCAGTATGGGGTGTGCTAGAGGTAACCACACATTGATGTTTCACTCCCTCTCTTTCTCCCTCCCTTCCCCATCTCTCTAAAATAAATAAATAAATAAATAAAATCTTTTAAAAAATGTGATATAATAGCACTTTTTTTTTGTCTCAAGTTTGCACTCAAGCCAGGTCAGTATAGTTAACAAATTTAATTAATAAATTATACATTTGCATGTCCACGATGCCTAAATTATTTTACTAAATATTGTTTCATAGTGAAAATTGTAGACTAAAATAAGGCAGAGTATTATGTTCCTTGTGGTCTGTGTGGAATTCAAACAATGGAGTCATCTTATTTCTTAGTGTCCCCTCCCTGTTCTTATTATTGGCCTAGAGGGTTAGCCTCATCCTGTGGGAGGGAGTCAAAAGACTTGAATATTTATTTTCACATTAAACGCAGAGTGTGTGAAGTGTTTTGTTGGTAAACTGGCCCTTTAAACAAATAAGCAAATGATCCAAAAAAAAAAATAGAAAACCACAAAAAACCCAACTCCAAACAAAATGAAAACAAAAACACTGATATTTGAAGTGCTTGCCAACTTACAAGGTGTAAATTCTTTCACTATGTGGATTTCAACCTGCTGATCTTGAGCCACTGGATGGGGAGCAGGAGGGAAATCCACACAGTTGGCTCTTCCGAACTGCACCAACTGGCTGCAGTGCATTGTGGAGTCTCCACAGAGTCTGAGGGAAATTATGATGGTGTTGCAACTCTTATGATATATTCCACACAAGCTGTCTGTTGGAGCTATCTAATTTTAAAAAGACAAGGAAAAGTTATTTTCTGAGATGAGGAAAAATAGAGTGGACCTGAAAATGGAGCAAGAGGGAAATGTTAGGGCATTCTTCCTGGGGGAGGCAGAGCTGGGTAACAAGGTAAGAAGCTAGATTTACCAGAAAAATGAGTGAAATGCATGGTGGTAGGGTAGCCAAACATCAGTGATGTTTAATAGGCTGCCAAGTACGTGTAAATGGTTTGTTTGTTAAGGCAGTAATGCAGCTCCACCAGCCCAGCTTTCAGTTAGGTTGATTGAAGACAAACAAGGTGTATGTGACTTTTCCACAACCACGTGTTGTGGATGCCACCACCAAATCAAAGCTAAAATGGGAAAGGAAAAGACTCATATCAGCATAGTTGTCAATGGACACGTAGATTCTGACAAGTCTACCAATACTGGCCATCTGATCTGTACATGTGGTGGGATCGGCAAAAGAACCATTGGAAAATTTGTGACGGAGACTGTTGAGGTGGGAAAGGGCTCCTTCAAGGATGCTTGGGTCTTGGATAAACTGGAAGCTGAATGTGAGTGGGTATCACCATTGATAGCACCCTGTGGAAATTGAGACCAGCAGGTATTATGTGACCATCATTGATGCCCCAGGACACAGAGACTTTATCAAAAACTCAATCACAGGCACATCTCAGGCTGACTGTGGTGTCATGGTTGTTATCGTTGTGCTTGTGAATTTGAAGCAGGTGTCTCCAAGAATGGGCAAACCCATGAGCATGCCCTTCTGGCTTACACACTGGGTATGAAACCACTGATTGTTGGCGTTATGGTTTCCACTGAACCATCCTACAGCCAGAAGAGATATGAGGAAATTGTTTAGAAAGTCAGCACCAACATTAACAAAATTGGCTACAACCTGGGCACAGTAGCATTTCTGCCAGTTTCTGGTTGGAATGGCAACAACATACTGGAGCCAAGGGGTAACTAATGCCCTAGGTTCAAAAGATGGAAACTCACCTGTAAAGTCAGCAATGCAGGGGAACTGTCCTGCTTGAAGCTCTGGATTGCATCCTGCCACCATCTCGTCTAACTGACAAGCCCCTGCGTCTGCCCCTCCTGGTTGTCTACACATCTGGTGGTATTGGTGCTGTCTGTCCCTGTGGGCCAAGTAGAGGCTGGTGTTCTCAAACCCAGCATGGTGGTCACTTTTGCTCCAGTCAACATTACAACTGAAGTAAAGTCTGTTGAAATGCACCATGAAGTATTGAGTGAAACTCTTCTTGAGGACAATGTGGCCTTCACTGTCAAAAGCATGTCTCTCAAAGATGTTCATCATAGCAATGTCTTTGGTGAAAACAGAAATGAGCCTCCAATGGGAGCAGCTCACTTTCCAGCTCAGGTGATTATCCAGAACCATCAGGCCAAATCTGTGCTGGATATGCATCTGTGCTGAATTATCACACAGCTCCTATTGTTTGCAAATTTGCTGAGAGGAAGGAGAAGATTGTTGTTTTAGGAAAAAGCTGAAAGATGGCCCACAGTTTTTGAAATCTGGTGCTGCTGCCCTCATTGATATTGTTCCTGGAAAGCCCATGCGTGTTGAGAGCTGCCCTAACTATCCTCCTCAGGGCCATTTTGCTGTTCCTGACATGAGACAGGTGGTTGCTGGGGATATCATCAAGCAGTGGGCAACTAGGCAGCTGGAGCTGGCAAAGTCACCAGGTCTGACAAGAAACCTCAGCAGGTTCAAGGAATAGCATCCTCAATACCTGCCACCCCAGTCTTAATTAGCAGTAGATAAATAGTTTCAGAACTAAAATTGGTAATTTAAAATTAATAGTAAAAGTCTGGCTAATGAATAAAATGCAGAGTACAACCTTCAGAAGAAAAGGAGAATGTCTTGGAGACAATTTGTTTGTTTCACGTGTGGGATAGTTTTTATTAGTTTTTAAAATCACTACTTTTAATGAAAACAACTTGGCCAAAAATCTGTCACAGAATTTTGAGACCCTTTAAGACACAGTTAAATGAGAAAAAAGGTCCATGTGGGCTAATGTTAGATCATTGAAGAGAAGGGTGTGTGCACTATGTCTGGACCTATGCACACTGGATAAAAGAGAATGAGACAGAAGGCAAGAATCTAATGGGTTTCATTGGATAGGACAAGGCTGGAGGGAATCTTGACAATGAAAGACGTGGGAGTTGCCAGAAGTATTGGAAAGGCCATTGACCCTTTGCCTAACGTGTAATGGGGAGACTTACCAATTTTATTTTTGACAGAAACATGACCTTAGCTGATATTTATATGTTATTTAGTCTGTTGTTTAAAACAATTATAATCTTCTTTTTATTTATTTGACCTGTCAATTGTTATTTGTTACTATAATTGTATTTCTGCTATCTACACATATATTTGTCTTGTTCTGTATACATTTTTATACCATTTGATGCATTAAAATTCATAGCTATTACAATTTATTTGTAGATCAAGATAAAATTTCACTTTGCTCACCAAAGAACATGGTATACATTATCCTTTGTTCAGCTCTTGTTTTATATCTCATGCAATTTAAAGTATTTCTTAATAGATCTTTTATATTTCTTCTTAAACATTACTAGTGGGACAGAGACAGCTAATTTCCCCCTGACATCATTTTCCCCTCCTTTTGTGCAGTGGAAGCCAAGTTTTAGCTGACACATGGCCACCCGGAATAAAAGCTTTATTTTACAATCTCCCTTGCAGGTAAACTTGGCCAGGTGACTAAGTTTTGGACAATGGGATGTAAGTGAAAGCAGTACGTGCAATTGTAAGAAGAGTTCTTTAAGGGAGAGGAATGTTCTTCTCTTTCCTCTTTTTTTTTTTATGGTAAGAATGGGACCCCATGGCGGGAGCACAAAGTTGGAGGAGCCTGGGACTGGCTCTGTGGATCTGTGACAGTGCTATTCTTATCTTGGACTGCTGATCACTGGACTTTTCACATGGAGCAATAATCACTTTTCTGTCTGAGCCACTGTTTGTTTGGGGTATGTGTTGGACCTAATGCTAATTTGTATACCAAGCACTTCAAATCTCCTTTATTGGTATTGTAAATAATATTTTCCCATTATATCTTCTAATTAGTTATTATTTCTATGTATAAAAATCAATTGATATATTTATTTTGTACCTTACTAAATGACGGAATTTTAATATTGTTTGCAGTGGTTAGGAAACAAGGATGGAATACAGAAAAAAGGGAAAACACTGGTTTATGCCATAGCTTTAGCACTTGAAAGATATGTGGGGACAATGTTTATTATAACAATAGTGGAGATAATTTGCATTTGTTAACTGCTACAGAAGTTTCACAGGAAAAGAATGGCAGGTTCAGTACACCCAACTACCAATTTAGGGCACATGCGGAAGCTGCAGAGCTTACAGAGAAGCATTTAAAGAGAGCCTCATGTGCAACTAGAGAGCCACCTGTGCTGAAAATAGGCCTGAAATTTGATTATAAGACTGGCACAGTTCCAGAGATTGAATTAATAGCTTGAGCTAGTCTTCTATGCTACAAAGAACTGTAATGGGGATATTTGGGTAGATGCTCTTAAGAACCACAAACCTACAGGTTCCCTTGAATCCCCGGGCTGGCTAACATGCCTCCTCCTTGCAAAGAGAGAGCAGACGCTTGTTGCATGGGGCAAAAGCCTGATGTGAAGCAGTTTTCTTGAAAAAGGTGTTTATCCTCTTCAGGATCTTTCACTATTTCCCTCTATTTTTTCTAAGCCAATAAAGCCAGATCTCAAAGGGTCTTTCCAGGGAAATACTACCTCTTCGGGAGGTGTATGCCACAGGGTATGGCTCATATTTACCCCAGGAACCAGAAAAAAAAACATGTATGTAGATGGATCTGGAAGATGCAGAACTAGGATGGGCAGAATATAAGGCTGAGTAGGGGAGAGCTTTGCCTTTTGTTTTTTTTTCCCTCTTTCCATCAATCTTTTTGTTAGGTATGTTACTTGGTTTTATTTTTGGGACCTAGATTTTAGATTTGGGAGTTAGATGTTTTTGTTATTGTGATCTGGATAACAGGAAGGTGCACAAAACAAAAGTCTCATGTATTGGAAGAACTGTGATAGACACATCCATGGGCCAGGTCTGGTGAGGACAAAGCAGTGTTGGTGGGGAGAAGCTGAACAAGTAAGGTGAAAAGGCAGGCATTGTGCTGAGAAAGCAGGGTGTACCTGAATGAGTGTTTCTGGAGGTAGAGCAACTGCGGATGGGGCAAGGCCTGTAGTGCCAACCTGGTCGTGGATATCCGAATTGGAATTGAAAGGGGTTACTTGGAACCAGTAGGTCAGGGGGCTGAAGGGCTGGGTTTTGGTGGAACACAGATGTCTTCAGGCAAATGGCGTTTCATTTTATTGTAGTAACAGGAGAGGGACATAGAGAACGTAATAAAATTGCATGAGTCTGAAAGAGTGAGTTTTATATGACAAGGTGGAAGTGGTGATAGTCTGGAAGCAAAGATACAATCCTGAGAGTTCCGAATCCATAGGAAGGCAGCGGAAGAGAAAATACAGGGGTGGGCAGAGTAGGCTTATGCTTGTGAATACATAAAACACAGGGTTTATTCTTGGATTTTTATTTATTTATTATTGTATTATTTATTATAAACAACTGCAAACCTACTTTTGCCATCTCCTGTATTTTCTTTCTATCTTCTTTTGGGTAGGAAAATATCTTTTCTATATATCTAGTTAGATCAATCTGTTTGTGGCAATTCCTCCAAATATCCAGCAATATCATTTCTGTCACTATGAATGCAGTCTAAGTGGGAAGTTGTGAGAGGTCAAATTCATGGGGCTGCCAACCCACTACGATTTTAGAGGAGAGTTTAAATAAAATATTTATTATATGCATCAGCACATTATATATATATTTGTCAGTAGAAAACAGTTTTCAGTTTACATAAATTTTAAGAATTTATAATATTCTTCAGGACAATTTAATAAAAAAAAAACTCATAAAAAGCTTTTTACAAATCTGGTTATTCAAAATGACTAACCTGTTAATTTTAATAGTAGCCTAAACACAAAATTTTTGGCCTTTCAATGTTTCCCATGACAGCTTTTTTGTTTCTGTTAGTCCATAGTAAATAATTAATGGAAAATTCTAAAACAGATGGCTACTATTTATTTTGTAGTATATTTTATTTTTTAATTTTATTTTTTAAAAAGATTTTATTTATTTTTACAGAGGGGAGGGGAAGGAGAAAGAGTGGGAGAAAAACATCAATGTGTGGTTGCCTCTTGCGCACCCCCACTGGGAACCTGGCCCATAACCCAGGCCTGTGCTCTGACTGGGAATCGAACTGATGCTCCTTTGGTTCTCAGGCTGGCACTCAACCACTGCACCACACCAGCCTTTATTTAAAAACTATGCAACCCAATACATCTGCCATCACTTGGAACTAGTTATCAGAAGGTGACTGGACTTGAGGTTGAATGTGGACCGAACTGGGAATGAAAACGGTGGATAGTGAAGTGACAAACACTGTAGAGGGGACCGCAATCCTACGGGAGGAACGGAAGCAGTTCCTACACTTTATTTTACTTACTAGTTAAATTCTGCCCTTGTTGTAACAGTCTATTCACTTTCATTTAGTCTTTGTGCTTGCATTTGCTTTCTTCCCATCAAGCCTCTACATTTGCCACATTTTCTTCCCAGATCACCCTTTCTTACACAGACTACAAAGCTAAGGCTAAGGTCCCTGTTATTTCTAAGTTAGCCCCAAGATCATAAAACTTGATATATAAATCTCATTAAAAGATTGAGAAATATCTAAACACCTGCTTCAAAGCTTACTTATAAATAAAATGTCTAATGTTTTTAGGATTATCATGAGGAATGTCGATGTATTCAGACATTTCATAGACTATCATTTTACCACTTTGAGGTTTGAAGTTTTTTGTTGGTGTTCTAGAAAACATGGAGAGCCTGCAGATCACAGAAGGGTTGACTTGCTCATTCTCACAAAAACAGAAATGCTAAAAAGAAGATATTTGTTTAGAATTTTAGCAATTATACACCTGTGTTGTTAGTGCAGTTCACCTAGCAAACATATCGTGTATTCTGCGTACATGTTTTGATCTTTTAAATTAATTGATTATTTTAGCAATTTTTTTTTTGAATTCTTACATCCTTTACAAATAACTTTCTATCTAGCAAGAGGGGAGAACATGGACATGACAGAATTTTGGTTAGTACTTAGGCTGTGGTCTTTGCTAATGCTAATTGTCAGTGGGACCCAAAGTTCAGAAAACCAAGTGATACAGAGATGCTATCCACCAATTCTGTATTCATGAAGCTTCATTTGTTAACTTTTTAGTGTGTATACTAAGGAGGTATAAATGAAAGGCAGTTTGAGATGAGGCAATTCTGAATTGTAAATATGGTCTCTGAAGAACCTTCCACAGCCCCACCCTGCCTTAAATTCATGGTCTACTTGAGTTTCTGCATGTTCAGTACAATTCACAAAGGTATTAATCCCGTGCTTTGAAAGATACTGTTTTGGAAAAGTTGATGCGAACTTTGTGTTTGTTGACTTTTTTGTATTACCACATAAGACAGAATATATTTGTTTATGTACTTTCTTTCTAAACAGTTAAAACCTCTCTAATTTTTTTTTGTAAAATTACTTGAGTCAATGTTAATACCAAAAAATAAATAATCTTCCTATCACCAGTGGAATAAATTAACAAATTATTTACAATTAGAATAAGTATTGATTGGTAAAGGTGTCATCTCTCAGTTTACCAGAACACCTTTGTTTCAATCCTCTTTTTGTGGTAAGGCAGAGACTTTTTGCAGTGATTGATTTGGCCATTAATGACAAGTCCAAGTGGGTTTTAGTTCATCCATCTTCCCTTAGTCCAGACAAAAAGGCTACTACAAATAAACCTCATGTCTCAGTGATTTTTGACAGAAAGAAGTCCAAGGAGCCTCCTGGCCTATTGTATACTTGTCCCTTCGTCTCCCTGCCAGGAATGACACAGCTCCAAGTGGGGCCCTGGAACCTTGACTTCATCATGTCCAAGAACCTAACTGCGAGAAAATCCTGATGGAGCACAAACTTCACACCTCGAAATTTGGGTACAGTTTCAGGGGTCTCTGAGACTGTGTGAGTGCTGGTAGAGGATGACACATAGAAACACAAATGCTTACTATGATAGCACACACAAATGCTTGCAAATGTGTATATCGGCACGATATCTCTGCATCTTGACTTGCAAAAGGATGGAAGTGATAAGAGAAATCGTGGTTATAGAACATTACTTTTTTTCTTTTAATGACAGTACTGCTTTCAAGTCTTCTTTACTTGGCTGTGACAAAAGTACTTTTTTTAAAGTTCCATTTCAATAACCATGTGGGTATAAATGGCAGCTGAGCTGGCACCACATTGACAGACAGATTCTTCAGTGCACATTTCATCGAATGCTCACTGTTCCTGCTTCTTGATTGGTTCCCTTGAGAATTCTGTTCTCATTTCTGCAGGAAGGTGTTGTTATCCTCCACTAACACCACAAGGGCTTCTAAAAGCAAAAATACCTGAAGCAAGATACTCAGTAACTTAACAAACTCCATTAGACAGTAGAAATCCAGTGACTTCATTAGCATGACTAAAATTAAAACGATTCTGTATGTCTGCTGTGTTTTTTAATTTCTAATTTTTATTTTTCATTGTACTTGACATTCAATATTATATTAATTTCAGGTGTAGAGAATGGTGGTTAGACATTTATATAATTAGCAAAGTGATCTCCCCAATAAGTGTAGCTTCCACCTGGCACCACACATAGTTATTACAATATTATTGACTATATTCCCTGTGCTGTGCTTCACATCCCTGTGACTATTCTGTAACCACCGATTTGTACTTCTTAATCCCTTCATCTCTTTCACCCAATCCTTTGTCCCCCTCCCATCTGGCAGCCATCGGTTCATTCTCTGTATCTATGAGTCTGTTTCTGTTTTGCTTGATCATTTTTTTCTTTAGAATTCACACATAAGTGAAATCATTTGGTATTTGTTTTTCTCTGTCTGGATTATTTCAGTTAGCATAATACCTTCTAAGTCCACCCATGTTGTTGCAAATTGTAAGATTTCAATTTTTTTGTATGGTCAAGTAATATTCCATTGTATGTATATACCATCTCTTTTTTTATCCAATTGTCTATTGATGGGCACTTACATTGTTTCTAGATCTTGGCTATTGTAAATAATGCAGCAATGACCATAGCTTAATGTTTTAGATTTTGAGAGGTAAATACCCAGAAGTGGGATTGCTGGGTCATAAAGTAATTCTTGTTAGGAATCCCCTTACTGTTTTTCACTGTGGCTGCACCAATTTGCAGTTCCCCCAATAATGTGCGAGGTTTCCCTTTTTCCAAATCCTCCTCAACACCTATTGTTTGTTGATTTACTGATAACAGATGTTAATTTGCATTTCTTTGATAATTACCAATGTTCAGCATCTTTTCATATGTCTATTGGCCATCTGTGTGTGCTGTTTGGAGAAATGTCCATTCAGGTCTTCTGTCAATATTTTAAATTGGATTGTGTTTTTGGTGTTAAATTGTATGGGTTCTTTATAAATTTTGGATATTAACTCCTTATTGGATGTCTTATTGGTCAAAACCCTTTCCCATTCAGTAGGTTGTCTTTTGGTTTTGTTGACAGTTTTCTCTGTTATGCAAAAATCTTTTAGTTTGAAGTAGTTCTATTTCCTTATTTTTTCTTTTGTTTCCCTTGCCCAGTGAGATATATCAGAAGAAATACTGCTAAGAGCAATGTCAGAGAGTTTACTGCCTATGCTTTCTTCTGGGAGTTTTACAGTTTTGGGTCTTACATTAAGGTCTTTAATATATTTTAAATTTATTTTTGTATAAACTTATGATGTAAGAAGGTGGTCTAGGTTTATTTTTTGTGTCTGTTCAGTTTTTCTAACATGACTTATTGAATAGACTGTTTTTACTTCATTGTATTTTTTTGCCTCATATTTCATAGGTTAATTGATCATATACATGTGGGCTTATTTCTGGACTCTATTCTGCTCCACTGAACAATGTATTCTTTTTATACCAGTACCATGCTGTTTTGATTATGATAGCCTTTTAATATAGTTTGCTATCAGGTAATATGATTCTTCTAACTTTGTTCTTTATGTGACTATTCAGGGTCTTTTGTAGTTTCCTATAAATTTTAGAATTATTCTAGTTCTGTGAAGAATGCCATTGTTTTTTTGGGTAGAGATTGCATTAAAATCTCTAGATTGTTTTGGGCAGTATGGACATTTTAACAATGTTAATTCTTCCTATTCATGAGCATAGTGTATGATTCTATTTATTTGTATCTTTTTCAATTTCTTTATTCAATGTCTTATAATTTTTCAAGTCCAGGTCTTTTACCACCTTGGTTAAATTTATTGCTAAGTATTTTTGAAGCAATTATAAATGAAATTGTTTTAATTTCTCTTTCTCCTGGTTTGTTATTGGTGTATAAAAATGCAGCCAACTTATGAGTATTAATTTTGGATCCTGCTATGTAATTAAATTTATTTATTAGTTCTAATAGTTTTTGTGGTGGACCATTTAGGATTCTCTCTATGTAGTATCATAGCACCTGCAAATAATGACAGTTTTACTTGTTCCTTTCCGATTTGGGTGTCTTATTTCTTTTATTTTTCTTGTATGATTACTGTGGCCAGAACTTCCAATACCATGTTGAGTAAAAATAGTGAAAGTGGACATCATTGTCTTATTTCTGATCTTAAGAAAAATGCTTTTAGCTTTTCAAATTGACTATGTTGTCAGCTGTGGGTTTGCCCTATATGGCTTCCATTATGTTGAGACATGTGCCCTAATTTCTCACTTTGCTCAGAATTTTTATTATAAATGGATGCTGAGTTTTGTCAAATGCTTTTTCTTTATCTGTTGATATGGTCATAGAATTTTTATCCTTTGTTTATGTGGTGCATTGCATTAACTCTTCTATTTTTAGGAATCAAGTTTGGTCAGAGTATTAAATATAAACTGAAGTGATTTGAATGACATATTTTAATGTTACTCTCACAACAAGAGCAGTAGGAGAATGTAAAAGCAAAACAAAAACATAAGAATGACTAAATTAAGGGAACAGAGCTATTTTCATAGGAGAAAGTTATGATACTCAAACATGTAACAGACAGAAATAAAGGGAAAATTGGATATTAAAATCTAGTGTAAAGTGAAAAAGAGAGAGAAAATATATATATATAAGATTAAGCTCTTTAAATGAGTAGCTTTGAAAAGTCAGAGGATGTATAGATTTTAGTAGTTACTGATCAGAAACTATGAATTTGTTCCAGATAATATTAACAGAAGAATGAGATGAAGATCATGAAAAGCAGACTGGGATGATTAATGAAAGGTGGTTTCTTAAACCTGCACACATCTTTCCTAGATTCTGTGTTCTGTATAAAAGTAGTTATGCCATGTTAAGCACAGAGAGATTGCTATACTATATGGTTATAGATTTGCGAGGAGATAACTTGAAGGATCATTGTAAAATTCTGAAAAAAATATCCAGATAAGTTTCAAAATAACAGTTATGGGGGGTGAGTATGCAGGTATTGTCTGTGCCCTGTGGGAACATTCCTGAAAATTGTGGACTCTGAGGTAAGCCATAGCAACGACAAGGTTATCTGCCAGCAGCCTATTAGGATAATAACAGATTGAGTTTAATTAGACCTTGGTTGGATGGAAGAATGAGCCTGAGTGGAATTATCTGACTCCAGAGTGATGGTGGATAAAAATTGTACGAAGAAATGCTTTGGTAAGACAGAGAACTCACTGACTGAGTGTCCAAAGATGAAATCTAAAGTACCATATTAGAAAAATACAATGTATTCACTAGAATGCAAAGGGAAATAGGAATTAATGCTCTCAAAATCCACACACAGCATTGGCCTGACTTATTGAAGAGCAGGAAAAAACTCTTAGTGAAAAAGATGGAACTGCTATAAGCTCAGCATAAAAGTATATTAGTTGTTTTCAGTAGTTGTGGCACAGAGAGATCCTGGGGGAATTAATGAATAATGGGATCTGGGCCTCACCTTGCACCAGTTTAGCCAGAGCATCTGATGGTGCAGCCCTTGCAATGGCCCACTGGCAGGGCTCATTATAATGTGCAGCGTGTGGAGAAACACTAGAACAGATCAGGAGAGGGTAATGCTTATTTGAGACGCTGCCTAGAGGCAAATAGGAAATATTTCACTCCTCACTAGGCACTAGGGGTCACTCAGAGGCCTCAGTAGGAGCTTCAGACAAGCATTCTATTGATTGATAATTTTCCAGCTGAAATATAATGCGTATGTAGAAGTAACTTTCCCCAGGAAGTAGGTCTGTTAGGCTCCAACAATTTAATAGCAAGAGGTAGTGACAACCGCACACAGCAGCACGTGAAAGCTCTGTCAGGAGACATAGGCCACACTCAGTTGCACTAGGAAGGTGACGGCACAGGCTCAGAAGGAAATTAGGAAGTGTTAAACCAGCTAGATGTGGAGGTGGGTGGAAAGCTCTTCAGATAAGGCTTGCTGCCTGGGTGCGCTACCTTTGGCAATTTTCATGTAACAAGACAAGACTTTCTCCCATGCCACAGCCTGAGAGAGGTGACAATATGAGCAGGTGGATTGCCAATAAATATACTTAGCCTTTTAAAGGGAAGTTTCTTTCAGTTGAAATTTACAGGTCATAGGTTTTGATAATGGGCAGCGCAGACTGACTGGGTGAGGCAGAAACTGAGGAGCTTGGGGTTTAGGAGCCATGACAGCTTCCCCTTGAGAAGAGCCTTTCAGCGAATCACCAGTTTCTCTTAGGGCACAAAGTTAAAATGAAGAGCCAGAGATGGGGTCAAGGATAGAGAAGCTGTTGCTGATGAAAGGTGGTAGTTTTAGGGGATACTTATGAAAATTTAGTTGTTTACCAACAAATAAACTATTGGCCATTGAAATGAGAAAATTCTTATAGTGAAGAAACTGTCCTTGAATGGCAGGACTTTTGGCATCTCTAGACCCCAGCACAAAATGCCAGTGTACCTCAGCTGCAACCCAGTGGCAGAATCAGTTAGAAGAGCTTGATCAAATTAAGGAATCTATATATACGGCTGTGAGGGGTTCAGTCTGGGAATGAAGACTGTGAAAGAAGTGTGGAGTGGCTTGGGATTTTAGTGATGAGCCTACACTAACCAGGGACCTAGGGCATAATGGCATTAGTTTTAAAGGTCCCTCAAGAAGAGGTAGACAGTTCTAATTATATTCTCCTTTGGGAGATGGTTTCTTAAACAATTTGCATTGGTGACAAGGCCTAGAGTTTTGTGGGGTTGGAGATTGTTAGTCTCACTGGGATCATGTGGAGCTGAGTCCCCTATAGTAGTGTCAATAGTTCTCAGGCAAGGGAGCAAGGCCTCATGTGGGATGTTTGGAGCTCTATAGTTTTTTCTATCAATCAAGTTTTATGCAGACAATGTCAAGGTTAGGAATATGCCTAAGATCTCATGAAAGGAAGCTGTGGCTTGTGGAGGCCTACTGTTAACTAAACCCAGCAACTATTTCTTATCTGAAATTCTAAGTAAAGGAAGAGAAGAAGGACAAGTTAATTTGTCCTTAAGAGTAAATGACAAAATAAGTGATACAATATTCAACTATAGCTGTAAAAATCAAGAAAAATACTGGGATACTTATTTTCATGTTTATGTAAACATTTTTTAGAGGCTTCAGGTAATGTAATGGAAGAAGTGAAACAATCAATGTAAATATTAGATAGATTTAGCTCTATTTCTGATGACTAAAAAGTCAAACATTTTTTTCTAAAACTATTAAAATTAACAGAATTTGAAGTAGTGATAAGAAAATTAAGAAGTTAGGTATATCCTATGTGAAAAAGTATAAAACATTTATTGGAGATTATATAAAGTCTAAACAAATACAAAGGTATAATATGCTTCACAGGGAAAGAGTTAACATTATAAAATTATTAAATTTTTGAATATATCATTTCAGTCATAATCCAGTAGAGAAATTTCATTTACTAGAATGAGCTAAGCCAAGATTTATATGAAAGTATTATTGCTTGAGAACAGCTATACCTATATGAAAAAGAAGACTCTGGAGCTGTTGCCTTGCCATATTAACTATTATTATGCTTCTGTAATTTCACTTTTTGGATAAGGTATTCTAATTGCTATGACTAGCAACCCCCAAATTTTGGAGGCTAAAAACAATTGATTCACCCTCTTGTAACTGGTGGTGGGGCAAAAGGCTGTTTTCCAGCAGTCAGTCATGGATGTGCTGTATCATTAGGAGACAGAAAATATGCAAGTAATCTGAATAGGGAAAATTTAATATGGAAAATTATTAACTAGGAGGATTAAATACTAAGGTGTAGAGAGAACTCTAAACAACAGAGGAATAGAATGTAGGGGAGCAGTCACTACCTCTAGGACTAAGGGAGAATATCCAAGGAAGGAATAAACTTGGAAGGGCTTCCTCCAAGGCTGAGAGTCAGAGCTCCTGGGGCCCATTAGAAGGTAAGAAATTTTGCTGAGGGGCCACACTCTGTGGCCGGCAAGCAGGAAATTGCCCACTGTGCTGGCAAGACTCACTGAGGAGCTGTCTACTGAGGTGCCAGGGAAACTTGCTGAGGGGGTGACCACCACTAGGAGGCCGGCTGTTTGCTGCCATGTGCTGCAAGAATCAATAGGAAAGGCCACTTCGGAACTGGAATATGGAACCCCTTCCTTTAGACTGTTCTTCTAATGCCTTCTGCTGACAAGCTTCACCTTGTGCCACTTGGTTAATAGGCATCAGCACCAACATGATGAAGAAGAGCAGAGAGGGGTAGATTTGGCACTGAGAGGCAATGCATCGATACACCAGTATACCTGTGTTCCTTCTATCTTGTGCTCTTCCTTCCTTCTGAAAGTCTCCATTCATCCACGATCAGCAAAAGGATGGCGAAGTCTCACCTTTTACAAACCCCTTTGGTTTGTGCCCTCACCTAATGCATGAAGAATGATAAATGTCTTTTAGCGATGTACCAAGGAAGAAAGGAAAACACAAATGCCGATGGACAACTGCCATCTCTACCACCCCTTATAGTTAAAACAATGTTACTTCCCTAGCAAAAGACAACTAGATGAAGTGCATGGAACAAAGAATACATCAAGGCATATTAAATACATCAAATTCATTATTATTATTTTAAGTATAGTTGGCATACATATTATAGTTTCAGATGTACAATAATAGTGATTTGACATTTATATGCCTTCCAGTGTGATAACCAAGCTAATTTAAATAAATATTCAACTTGCGATCAAGATGTCAGATAGGAAAATGCTCTGCTCACCTCCACCCATGACCACAATAGAACAACCATAACAGAACCAGCGAAAGACTGGCTGAACAGACTTCTGATAACTAAGGATATAAAGCAGAAGCCTCAGTGAGTCTAGCAGGAGGGTGAAGATGTGGAATGGTCAAGTCCCACAGCCACAATGTGGTGGTTAAGAATCGGGGGAGATACCTTGGCTGTGAAGATCTGCCCTAGGAGACAGGAGTCCAGTCCCACACTGGGACCCACAACCTGGGGTAGCAGTGCTGGAAAGAGGAGTCCATGTAACATCTGGCTGTGAAAAACAGTGGGGACTGCATGCCAGCCAATAAGACAAAAAGATGCTGGAAACTGATGGGATCCTCTTAAAAGGCCTGTGCAGGGACTCACTTGCTCACAAACTCACTCACTCTAAGCTCCAAAGCAGCGGTAGCAGCTCAAAAGCATCAGGGACAGAAGAGGAGGA